>JAVQJG010257814.1:0-17187 GCA_036024015.1 Craterocephalus amniculus | reverse complement strand
CGCAGAAGACGGACGAAACTTTCCGCGCGTGTGCGTATCGTAATCTGCATCGAGCATAAATGGGCGTTAAATAGCAGATTGCAGGTTAAACTTTAGACAAAATGCTAATTATATGTTGTCTAAAGGTTCATAATTGAAAAGTTTATTTAGGATTTAGAATGTTTCCGCTACCATAACTACCTAAATTTACCTCTAAAAGTGGGCTTTTTAGCAGTGCCTCTAAAAACTGCTGTTTTTCACAATTCGCGTCATATTACGTCACCTGGGGGAGTCATATACCGCGCGCGGCCTCAACTCTGCGTGGCGAGTAGGTAGTTATCGGTTAGAGCGGAAGTGGTATTGAGATTGAGTTTATTGATCATAAACATGGTCAAATATTAAGTTTGTGGGGGTTGCACAAACTCCAGCCAGTCAGGACATTGAGTCCACTCCTACAGTATTTTAGCATGATTCAGTAGTAATTCTATGAAATTCTACCGGGGAGCCAGCACGCAAATGCAGACAAACAACAGATCCCGCACGCACTCGCCAGTGGACTGAATTAAGCTGGAAAAAGTAAATGAAATAAAATGAAGAAAACCGGATTTATTCTCTCTGGTGGCGCAGCGGACCTTCCCTCACGTGAAGCCGAGTGTTGCCAGTGTTTCACACCGCAAACCATGCCGCACACCACCCTACAGAATCCCGCTACTACTTTTACTCCCACCTGATGTCGATCGCCACTAATCTAAACAGCTCAGAGCGCAAAATCCCATCAGACGTCAGAGGGCCAGAGAGCTAGAGGGATGCTGCTGGGATAAACTCACAGTCCAGTTACCTCTGTGAGAACGGGATGTGAAACCGCTATGTTTTTCACTATCTACATTACATTACAACAGGAAAAAAAAGGAACCCCTCCGCCAGGCTTATTAAGCGCAAAATCTTTCAAGTGCCGCCGGATCATCACCAAAACTTGATCACTTGTTCCTTGTGGCAATATCATTATAGTAATATAAACTATAGTTGTACACATTTAAGTTTCTTCATTGTCAGAGTTCCCATTAGCATCCATTGTTTACTAATAAGCTAAGTGGACTGACTCACCCAGGTTACGTCACTTCCGGTGCAATGTTTTAGATACGGAAGTAGAATTGCCTCACAAAAACGGCTCCAAAGGTCTAAATAGTTCATATATATGTATATTTTGATTCAAAACCAATTCCTCACTTATTTTTCTACACATTGATTTCAGTGGGGCTTTAACCTGCAATCTTGACATTAAAGTGTTCAGATTATAGATTGAGTCTGTGGACGCTAGTTGCTTGATGACAGACAGACACAGATTCCACCGTCAGGTTTCACCCTGACACTTTTTAAATGCATTTTTCCATCACTTGATTCGGTGGATTTGGCTGTGGTTGTGAATCCAGCCCTTCCAGCTCCTTGTCTGAATCCATACCTGACAGCACGTGATGCTGTTGTGATGCTACTGTAGAGGGAGCGTGCAGCACTGTTAATTAGCCTAATGGAAATTATGGGGTAAGCAACACTCATTATTTCATTATTTATTTATTTATTTATTTGGAGATGTGGGGGCGAAAGTATTCTCATGGTATTAAAAAAGTATTCTAAATACCCAGATTTAAAATAGTAACTGTACCGGAGTTACTCATAATTAGTATTCTAAATACATAACGGCGCTACTTGTATTCCGTTACTCCCCAACACTGCTGATAAGTTGTGCTTTTTACTTCTTATTTGTAACCTTTTATGTTCTGAATTCAACAAAGACTCCCTGCAGAGAGAAAATGTGCATCTATTCCTTCCACCTTTTAAAAATGCTGCTGTGGCTGCTCAGTTGCACAGACGGACATCCACAAACAATATTTCATGCAGCTCCCCCACAGTAATTTTCTCCTCATCTCTAAAGTAGTAAGAATATAACTGTAGGGTTTTATGTGTCTTCTGTCTGCCTTCACTGCTTTACCAGCAGTGTTTGGATTGGCTGGTTGGAGAAGAGCATCATCATCATCTCTCCTTTGCTTTGGCACTTCGTCATGTGCATGTGCAATCCTCCCTTCAGAATGCAGTAGCAGGGCAGACACATAGTCACTTATGCCTATCCACACTTTTCTTTTATTTGCACATACACAACTCAGCACACATACACACGTCATGTTCTCAATATATATATATATATATATATATATATATATGGGTTCTTAAAAGATAGACGCACATTAGCATACAGGGATGCTACACCCACACTCTGGCTAAGCTGCGTAATGTGCTCATATTCTCAGTCTTTTTCCCTGCCAATCCGGCCTTGCAGCTGGGGAAATGAGCTGGGATTGCTCTCTAATGTCAGTCTACATGTGTTTCCACTTCTTGACCGCACTTGTACTGTAAGTGGTATTAATCCCCTGTACAGCTTGGCAGTGCATTGTGTTTACCGTTGTGTAATGTTAATGCTTCAAGCTCTTTTCCATGCAGCACACACCCCATGCAGCACCAGAAGAGAGCTATTTATAGACTTGTTCCACAAGGACAAATATGGGTTTTTTCTCTCTCTCCTCCTCTTTCTCTCCGCCTTTTTTTTTATTTATTTTTTTTATAGAATAATAACCATTTACTAAAACTTCTTTAAAATGACCCAAAAACAAAGGCTAAGGGGAGGATGAAGGCATTAACTAAAGAGAAGGAAAGGCCAGAATTGGAGCGGGGAGTCCGGATGTTGAGAGATTGAGTCACCGAGGCAGCGTAGACAACAGAGGGAAGCAGGGAGTGGTGTAATGAGAATGTGAGTGTGCTTTGTACTTTTTTTGATACTCACATGAATGCACTTGTAAAGGGAGTGTACACTTTGACTGTTAAAATTTCTGCTGCACTCCATTTTTAAGCCATTGTTAACCCTTGATTTGAAGTGTCAGCCGTAGAACCAGTATGCACCAGTTGGAAATGCTGCATTTGCAGAGTAATCACAGTGCAGGGGAGTTAAAAGATGAATCAGCCTGTGAAGACTATGAATGAGTTTTATGTAAGAAGCTGTTCTCGGATGTTGTAATTGAGGACTTTTCTGTAGGCTGGGAGTCAGAGGGTCTCCTCTACTTTATGTATTTATGCACAGAGTGAAAATGAACTATATTGATCTGAGTGAAGCACAGCATGAGCGTCCAGACAGACCCAGGTGGTAACAGCTCTGGTCCATTAACTTCACTGTTTTACCATCTGCAAATAGCTGCAACTCCAGGCAATGGTTGATGAGAACTATGAATAGTTTGCTACTTGTCAATATTTAACAAGCTTTGTAGAGGAGAAAATATACTTGCACACACCAGTTGTCTGTGTATGTGTATGTTTGTTATGGTCCCATTTGTGTGAACACAAAAGAAAACAACTCCTCATTTTCAACATGAAGCAGCCTGGCTGCAGCGATCCTGTGCACATCTGCAGTAGCTGCATTTCTTTCTGCATTGCTTTTTGTATATATGAGCAAAATGATTGAAAGAGCTTTGTTGTGTGTGTGAAAGGGTCTGAAGCTGTTCAAACAATCGCGAATAGGAGCTGTGATAGTGTTTGTGGTCCTTCAGACAGTGGGTCTCTGTGGACAGACTCACTGAACTTGACTGGAGCCTCCATTAGTCAACTAGTCTGACAGTGTGCAGTCTTAGCCGCCTGTCACTGCCGTGCACTGCGCCGTTACGTGGCGGGCTGACATGTCCTTGTACAGTAGGGCTTTGTTAGTGTAGGGGAAGAATGAAATGGTGGAGGCTCAGACGCATGTACACACAGACAAGAAGCCAGTATGTTTAAGATCTCTGTCAGTGATACAGCAAGAGATAAAAAGAGACTAGATTAAAAAAAAGTGGACTTTCACAGACTGGATTACATACTTCCGCTGTTTTTAAATTCTGATATTAGATTGACAAATATAGTCAGTCAGGCATATTTAAAGTTTTTTGCTTTTCTTTCTGCATCTCACTTTCTTCTTTTCTTTTTTCTATTTTGCCCCTTAACAGAGGACAAGCGAGTTGTCAGGATGAAGGAGGAGAATTTGTTCCATCGGAGGCTTTCTCTGTGCCCCAGCGCCACCTCCCCCCCTAAAATTGACCCCCGCACCCTGACTCGAAACCTCTCTTATGGAGGAGACAATGACCTCTACAACCTCAGTCCAGGTAAGAGCGTGACACATGACAGCAGAAGGATGGAAAGTGAAAATGACAGGATGGTGATGCTGCAGCAACATCTGCTGGCGGGGTCGTTGTGTATGTGAAAAATGGCGTTACTTTGCTGTAATGTTCCTATTCCATACAAACCAACCAACCTCCTGCTTTTTAGCGGCTGCCTTGCTTTAACTGTCTGTCAGCAGGTTGTTTCACTGAGCGCATTTGTATGTGACTGTGTGTTGTGGGTTCCCACCAGGCAAAGAGACAGACAGGAACGGTCTCTCCATGCTGAGTAATGAACTTAGTCCTACCCAATCCCCAGGCAGCAAGGTAAGAACACAGTTCCTGATTGGGCAGTGCCTCAACAGCTCGCTATAAAATGACTCTTTGGTGAGCTTACATTGATTTCTTCAGAATTATGCCATCATTTATTTTCTGTTCCTCTTTATTACAAGCATGCATTTTATACAAATCTTATGTTGCTTTTCGAATAAGTCATTTTTATTCAAGAGTAATTAGATATTTGATTAGAAAGCAGATGGTTACCTATTGATAGTGTGACTGAAAAGGAAGAAATGTATTTTACACGTCATGGCCATGGTGGGAACTATGTCTTAGAACCACAAGCCTGTTATTTGGCAATGCTGCATCTATCTGGTCTACTTATGTCGTATCAGACAATCTGTCTCCATTATATTAAATCCATCAAGTAATACAAATTACCAGTGATGAATAAATGTTGCCATTGGCAACCAGGTAATTTCATCCTGTCTTGTCTGTTCCCTCCATGTGGCTTCGCATCGCTCCGTCTCACAATATTGCCTTATGCAGTATTTAAAGTAGTGTCTTTTTGCAATTTCCCCTGCCCTAATGGCCCCCATGAAACGATCTGAGACTGAGAACAGCTTTACTTTGCATGCCGACACTAACACCTGGATGCAGCTGTGTGATATACTTGTAAGAATGGCAAAGATACTGCTTGTTGGTTCGGTGCACTAAAACAGGTGGCTGTGTAATTATACTGTATTTAATGATTAAAATCTTTATTTTCCGTTTATTCAAGGCTGTGAAGCTCTTTGTTCTCTTTGAAATCTGAACCAAAGAAGTTAGTTGTGTTTAGAAAACAAGAACTGACTGAATTTGGATATTAGATTAATGTGTGTGTAAAAACTTTTAGTAATAACTAGGATAGACCGATACATCGGCCGACTGATATCTCTGGCCAATATTTGTGTTTTTTTTAATAGTATCGACATTAGTGGGTGCGTTTGCCGATATTTTTTTCCTGGCATGATTTACAGACAGGCATCTACAGGCAGCTCTGTGGTGCTGGAGACGCTACTTCAGTTCAGGCCCCCTCCCCCAGCCTACAGCATCAGATTCACTGATTCCTACAAGTTCATTCCCATTTTCATTTTTTTCTAACACATATTGTTTTTAGGTTAATGTTGAACCTGAAGATTATTTGTTCTTAATTTGGTTTTAAGTTGAATAAATGTTTCTTTTTATTAACAAAAACTATTAACATTTGTTGTCATTGTGTCATTTATACTATGTAAATTAGGAGGAACAGTGTACCGGGCAAAAATTTTGGCTTCAGAAAACGGCACCTGTATAGGCTAAGGCTGATTTAAAAGAAGAAAAAAACAAAAACTGTATAGGCATCGGCCATAAAAAATCAGTATCGGTCAATCCCTTGTAATTACTTAAATGTTCTTCTAGATTTTTCAATCTAGTTTTCACCTAGTAGAACCTTCTAGACAAAGTTATTTCACTGTAATTTGTCTCTGTAAAATGAAATACCCCCAAGTAGCTGTTGTTAACAGCCTTCGTCTTTTTGCTCTTTTCCTCACTTCCACTCTTAGTCTGAGTCCAGGATGTTTAATGGTGTTGAGAAAGACTGCCCCTCCCCCACAGAAAAGCTCGCCCGAAAGGAGTCTCTCAAGGTAAACGTCACTTCCTTACTGAAAACGGTAAAAAAATAAATAAAGTATTATTATGCAACATTTCGTTCCACCTCAAAGTGGGTCAAACATGTTGGGAACCTTCTGAAAAGTGTTCATGATGATTGCACGTCTCTAATGAGTGCTACTGTTTATTTGACTATGCCTCCACCTAGCGTCTGCTTACTCACCGTGACACTGATGACTCTTTTATGTGTGCTCCTCTGTTTTACAGCTCCAGAAGCAGAACTACAGGCAGGAGAAGAAACGGGCAGCTAAAGAACTGTCCAGTGCACTGAAGGACCCCAGTGTTATCATCATATCCAACTGGCTAAAGGTGTGAGATTATCAGACATTTTTCATAAACATAGATACTGCTGCTTGCACAATACGATAATCACCGTTAATGTCATAGATGACACTGGAGTAGTTATAAAGTTCAGAATATTTTGACGTTTATCGTCCGGGGTATCTCTAAGCAGCAGTTTTTCCTCTCTCATCGCTTGTCCTGTAGATCCGTGGATCTTTAAAAAGTTGGACCAAGCTTTGGTGCGCCGTAAGGCCTGGAGTACTGCTGATCTATAAGACCCCCAAAACGGATCACTGGGTGGGTACCGTCCTGCTTAGTGCCTGCAAGCTGATAGAAAGGCCCTCGAAAAAGGACGGGTTCTGCTTCAAGCTCTACCACCCACTGGATAAATCCATCTGGGCTGTCAAGGTTTGCCATGTTTGATAATATAATGCTCATAGTGAGACAGACTTTGTACTTAGTTACACTCATTTAAAAACACAGATTAAAATGTTGATTTTTTTTATGGTGCATGAGAAATTACTTTTGATGAGCTGACTACATAGAGCTATTTGACACTTGGCATCAAAAGCAGTTGATAGTATTTATATTTTTTAATCTTCCAACTGTTTTAATTATTAAATGGTGATTATCTTGTTCTATGGTATGTTATTAATGTGGCCATTTGTTTCTGCTGGTACAACCTGGATGCACAACATGAAGCGTGAGTAACTATTTCAACCATATGCTCAGGGTCCCAAAGGAGAGAATGTTGGTTCCATCACGCAGCCTTTACCCAGCAACTACCTGATCTTCAGAGCTGCATCAGAGTCTGATGGTGAGGCTCGTTGATTCATTTGTACATTTTTGCATGTGTTATGGTACTTTTTGATCAGACTTAATAGAAAGCATTTTCATGTTTTCTCTGAATCTGTCTTTTCCTCAGGCCGGTGCTGGATGGATGCCCTGGAGCTGGCTCTAAGCTCTTCCAGTCTCTACAAGCTGACAGCCAAAACTGGGAAAGAGGGAGATATCAGCATGTCTTCAGAGTCTTCACATATCCTCCACCTGCTGCAGACGTCTCCACTCACCGATACAGAGCTGCTGCAGTGAGTAATGTACCACAGGAAAACGACGTGCATGTACGAAGCTAGAAGCTAGTGACTTAATTGGGAGGGTGACGGCTGCTGCCGGGAACGATCTCTGGTACCTTTCCGTCATGTATTGGAGTTGAAGAAGTCTCTGAAAGAACACGCTTTGTTTTTCATTCATTGCATTGTGTAGAGGTTGTGAGGAATCTTCCATCTTGTGCAGCAGCTTGTGCAGCTTTGTTCTCTGGACAATCAGTTCCAGCGGCCCTAACTTGTCTCCAACACTAACCAGAACGTCTGGATCACTTTGTTCAGTCTCTTTACATCTCTGGTTCTGATGCTGTAAATCTGATTGCACATTACATAACAGACTGCAGCATCTCGGTGCAGACACTGAATAATCCCAGTTTCCTTACTAAATAGTCTGTTCAATCTTTCCTTCTAGATGCTTCTGTGTTACATTTCCAGTCTAGTTTTTTGTCTAGCTGAAATCAAAGGTTTCTCCAGTCCTCCACCACCTCCACCTCTTGTCCATGGATTCAAAAAGGGTTTTGTTTGCTCCTTTTCTTCCTGGAGTCATTCTTCACTTTGTGTTCAGGATGAGCGGATGCTTCTGCACCGTCTCACAAACATCATTCTCTTGTATGTAGTGTGTCCCATGAAAGTAAATGTTCCCATTTCATTATCTGTTGTGTCTGATTTGATGCAGTGCAGCGTCAGAAAATGCAGCTTGTGTGCATGTTGAAGGTGAGACTCATTTAGTTCATTTAGTTGTCTCATCACCAGAACCTCAGTCTGTAGTCTTCATCAGTCTGATTGCTGTTTTTAAATTTTGCCCATACACAGCTGGGTTCACAGAGCATGCATGCTGAGGAAAGTGTGCCCACCATTTCACCAGGTCGTGCAGTTTCTGTAGCACACAGATTAAGAAGCATCAGCCACCTTCTCATTAACTTTTTGCTGTTTTAAGCAATATTCAGCCAGAGGTTTATACTAGTTGTCTTCGTTTGAAATCACTTTTGTGTGTGTGCTAAGTTTTCATGCCAAATAATGGTCTGAATTGTCTCCATGTGCTTGTGGTGAATTTGCACTGTTAAATGAAACTGAAATGGAGTAAAAGTTATTTTCTGAAAGCAGAGAGAGAACATTCTGGTATGAAGAGCAGTTAAGTGAGTTGGAAATTTTTTATCGTAATGTGTTTGAAAATCTAATAACTAAGTGCTGTTTAACAGGAAAGAGTGGGTTCATATTTTTGCTCATATGAATGAGCGGGTGTGTGTTTAGTTGTCCTGCAGGCATCAGGTTTAACTGCTGGCTGCTGTCTATATCCTATATCAGACATTCCTCTGCTCCTCTCACCTCCCCCTCCTCTTACCTTCCCGTTGGCTAAACCCTCCCCTCTGGCCATCCTTCCAAGCAGTCCCTCGTGTCTCGTTCCTCTCCCATCCAATCACAGCACTCTTTTCAGTCACATGGCGGACAGGGGAGCAGGAAGATGGAGCACAATGTGAGCAGTACACCACCCAGAAAGAGACGGTAGCAACGAAGCCATTGCAAGCTCACATTTCCACACACAAACACACCTAGGCTCACAGGGAGAAATACCTGCACCTTCATTCAGGAAGTAGGTATCACAAAGCGCAGGCTTTTACATTTACATGCACAGCAGAGGAGACGTGATAAGAATAGACCGAATGTGCTTTTGGATTTACTGGTAGCAGCATTTGTGCTGTTTGGATTCCTGAAGAAGAGTTTGTCTTCATACTGTATCTCTAAGGTAAGGAAAAGTGCCTCTGTTCCAGGGTGTGTTTGGGCAAACAGATAACGTTGAGGCGCAGATAGTTCAGGAAGTCGGCTGGAAAGTGGTTGATCAGGATTGTAAAGTCCTCAGGGATTCAGACATTGAAACTCTCTTGTTTTGAAGGAATGAGCTGCTTTCTTGTTTTTCTTTAACCATAGTTACATCACTGCTGACTGTGGTTATGAAAACATATGACACACAGCAGCTGTTGTGCATTATTTTTCTCTATCTAATGGTCTGAAGAATTTCTGACATATGTAAGCATGCGTATTAAGAAGAACTCCTTTGTTTTACTGCATTTGTTTTGGATGTGTGAGCTATGCAGATGTTCAGTGTCTGTTAAAATAATTGTGGAATGTTCCTCTTAAACCACCCCAACGTCCTCGCCTTCCATGTTTCTGTATTCTTTCATTATGACTTCTTTTGGAGTTAATTTATAATTTCCTGATTTCTCCGATTTGCTCTGGTTGAATGCCTGATCTGAGCTCTGGCTTTGATCTGCTCAACTAGAGAATTTGTTTGCACTTTTATTGTGTAGTGAAGATTTTAGGTACCTAATCAGCAGCACGTAATGCATATTGTAGTTTATTTGGACGCTTTACATTTTGCCTGATGATTCCCCATGCAGAGATCGGTCTGTTTGGGTTGATCACACACGTTCACGGTGCTGCTCAGTCACAAGCTTTTGTCCTTATGTGACTCATATCGGATTTTAATGACAGCCTGAAAGGACCTTATCAGTTTTTTTTTTCTGGTCCCACATCAGATAAATATCTGATTTGTGCTGCATTTCATCCGACTTGGATGTCACAGAAATGAGACAAACGTCATACTTCAGCGCCGGTGGAACGGCTTAGGTGGAAAATCGAATCATGGCAGAAAACGTTGGTGCAGCCGGTCAATGGAAAGATCCACATCCACACATACCTCTGTGCAGAGCTAGCATCCACTGCACGAGCGGTTTCATCCTCATTTCCTCTGCACATGCCACGCACCCTTCACACTAAAGTGCAATGGAGGTTGTATGGAAATGATAATATGAACAACCACCATGCAAACGTAGCCTGAGTGAAGGATATTTATTGAATCTGAGGACCTGCACTGAAGGCTGATAATGATCTTCTACTCCTCGGCTCGTACACATACTTCTACAATTAATTCTGAATGCTAGTGATCAAGTCGTCGGAGCACAGTTTAGTCTGATTTTATTTGGTGGCTGGAAAGAGAGAGCGGCTCTTACCTCTGTGTTTATTTCTCCTGTTTTATCAGGCTGAATGACGCAGCCCTGCTTGGCAATCACCACATGGAGCATGACGGCTTCTCAGACAAATCAGAGCGTGAGACTCATGATGAATGGGACACTACAGCAAATGAAAACGGTGGAAGGCTGACCGAGGAGAGCGACATGGATCAGTCGGACGACATGTCCCCCGGACCTCAAGCCACAGCCTATGTGGAGCAGAGCACAGAGGAGATGGCCGAGGTGTGGACTTTAAAGATTATGTTGTGTTAAATTCTGACCTTGTTTTGATTTGTGTGTGTGTGCGCGTGTGTGTGTGTGTGCGCGTGTGTGTGTGCGCGTGCGTGTGTGTGAACTTCACTTAATGTGTGTCTGTCTGCTTGTCCCTTCAGGCTGGGGAGGCATCCCAGGTGGAGACTGTGTCGGAGGAAAACAAGGGTCTCATCTGGAGCCTGCTGAAGCAGCTGCGGCCGGGCATGGACCTGTCAAAGGTGGTGCTGCCGACCTTTATCCTGGAACCACGATCCTTCTTGGACAAGCTCTCCGATTACTATTACCACGCTGATCTGCTCTCACAGTGAGTCTCGTTACGCAGCAGAGTATTGGAGTCATTATGGAGTGTGTTCCTTTATTTTTATCTCTTATATCGGGCCGTATTTGCTCTGCTTCGCCACCACAGAGCTGCACTAGAAGAGAGCGCGTACGGACGAATCAAGCAGGTGATGAGATGGTATTTGTCTGGCTTCTACAAGAAGCCAAAGGTAAGATGAGCTCTTAGTTGAACTTTAGCACATCCTTAAAAATAAGTCTCTTTGTCTTTTGAACATGTCATGAAGCTGTTCCGTAGTATTTCCCACTTTTTAACTGTGACAGAAAAGCATATAAATGACTAAATTGATATGATTTGGACAGCATTGGTATAATGCACTGCATGATTAGGATTGCATAGTTTCCATCAGCGTAATGTCTCATGGTTTGCTTTCACCTGCAGTTGAACAATTACCTTTTATATGGGCGACTGGGCGGCCACATAAAGCCTTTTATTACTTCAACCTTTTAAGCATGCAGATAGCGGCCAGAATTTTTCAGATTCTGGTCCCTGTTATCATTAATTTATGAACATCGAGTAATAAAAACTGTTGCTGTGAGCTGATTGGTTGAACCGACTCGTCCTTGATGTCTGAATGCTGCTGTGGTTTTATTGAGAGGAAGTAAAACTAAATAAAGTCGTTTGAATTGAATTGAATTCAATTCTTCTGCACATTTCAATGAATACTTATTTTAAAACCAAAAAAAAACAACAGATATGAAATCATATTTTCACAAAAGAATTTATCACAAGAATTTTATACTTAATTCCAGGTTTACTTGTAACATTTTATTAAAATAAAGAATGGGATTTATTATCTGACTGCCTCTTCCAGCTCTAGTTTCTCCATCCTGTTTTCAACCTGCTGCAGTGGAAGATTTTCTGGCTGTTGGCATTTTTGTTGTTGTTTTGGGCTCACCGTCATCCAGCGTGACATCCAGCCACAATTTATCTGCTGGCTGCTCAACAAATGGCCCTGTTGCTCCTCTCTTTCTGTTGTAAAAATGTCAGGAGACACTTTCTACTTGTTTCCACTCATTAGTGATTTATCTCCCAGCAGCACAGTTGAGCGCCCCACATGAGCCAGCAGAAAAGGCTTATAAATCAGTTGAGACTGATGCAGCGCTTTTTGTGCTGACTCCCCTCTGGGATATGCTCCATAATCGGTCTATAATTTAATAGTAGAAAGACAAAAGATAAAAAAATAACTATATCTTGCTTATGACAGGTGATGCTGGAGTTACAGCTTAAGCTTGTGTCTGCTTCCATTTTCCAGGGTCTGAAAAAGCCTTACAACCCAATCCTGGGGGAGACATTTCGCTGCTGCTGGCTTCATCCTCAGACTGACAGCTGCACTTTCTACATAGCTGAGCAGGTTATTTCAATTTCTGACCTAAAAGTAACACAGCTGCATGACAGGATTCATTGCTTTCATAAAAACATTTACACTCTCTAAGATTCCTCAGTCCCAGATGGTATCAACCGTTTTCTCACTCTGATACTTGATGCTTGTCTCTCTTCCTGTCCTCTGCCAGGTGTCCCACCACCCACCCATCTCTGCCTTTCATATCTGCAATAGAAAGGATGGTTTTTCTATTAGCGGAAGCATCCTGGCAAAGTCCAAGTTCTACGGTACGCATCGTCTTTTAAAACGCCTTAGCTAGACAGTTAGCATAGACCGGGTGTGTACCACAACTGAAAGCATGCAGGGATGCAACAACACAGCCTCAAGTTTGACTTGTATGTCGCATCTGTTGCAGAGGCCCAGCTGTTAGTGTAAGCTTTTTAAGGATTATGTTTTTGGTTTGTAGGTAATTCTCTGTCTGCTATCCTGGATGGCAGAGCTAGACTTCTGTTCCTGAGCAGGGATGAGGAGTATGTAATCACCATGCCCTACGCCCACTGCAAAGGTAAGAGCTCTATGAAAGTGTCTTTGTCCATCTTTAAAACGAATGTCTGAGCTATTTTATCATCAGTATCTCCTTGATATTGCAGCATGTAGGTGTTTTTCTTTATGGGACTGGGTTAAAAATCATTTACCTTCACTCATGTCAGAGTGGGTTTGCTCATTTGCCCAGTTCATTTGTCATTTATGCAAATGTCTCACCACCACATCCGAGCGGCAAGAGAGGCTTTTTGCATGTTGTTCCTTCCCCTATCAGGACCATTTGATTTAAAAACTCTGTTAAAATGTTGTAAATATCTGAAGAAGCTGAAGAAAATCAATTTATCAGAAGTTAGCTGAAGTTTTTCTGGTCTGCCTGATCAGCCGAGCACGAGCAAATAAAGATGGCGTGAAGCAGGTTGAGATAAGCAGCTCTGGCTGTTCACAGGTGGAGATCCTTTGTTCCAACACTGAACGATGGCGTTGTCTCATTAAGATCGTATTTGATCTCTCCGTCATGTAAACATAACAGAACATTTTATCAAGTGTGTTTGTGTGTAAACATGTCAGCGGGAGCCTCTGATCAGACGGCCAAGCAGCAGACCGATCACACAAGCCCAGGCTGTCTAAGCAGCATCACAGGTCACCAGTACTGTCAGTATCTGTATCGAAATGTGGCCTTGCAAGGCTCTGAACTGACCTCTGGCATCATATCAGATGTCCAGAATGAGAGACTGAGGATGTATGTTAGCAAATCACATCCAGCTTCTGTTTATTCTTCATGTTTATGTTGGGATGCTGTAAATTACCGTCTTCATTTCATATTCCAGTCCAGGAATAAACTCAACTAAAGGATAGTTACAGTATCTGTGCTGGAGTACAGCAACAATCTACCTGTGATGTTTGATCTAAAGTTGTGTGATGTGTCTCCTGCAGGTATTTTATATGGCACTATGACACTAGAGCTGGGAGGCAAAATTTCCATAGAGTGTGAGAAAACAAAATGTTTTGCTGAGCTCGAGTTCAAACTGAAGGCAAGTTTTTATTTTGTCAGAAATGTTTCCTGCTTTTTTCGTTGTCTCATTTTGCATAGCTGTTTTTATACTCGTGAATTATTTTCCCTGCAGCCTTTCCTCGGAGGTGCGGGCTCCGTAAATCAGATTAGTGGGAAGATCTTAGCGGGAGAGGAGCTGCTGGCCACCGTGGATGGACACTGGGTAAGTCATGCCGCAGCCATTTCCTCCCACTGTTTAGTTCTCAGTAATGATCTGCAGTAGTTAGAGACAGGATGCCTCATTTTACGTGGAGAAGCACCTGCAGAGCAAAAGGTGTTGCAGCACAGGAATTAACTTTGTTTCCTGAACTTTTTTCTTTGTTTTATGAAAATCAGGACAGCGAGGTGTTCATTCATGAGAAGTGTTCAGGTCAGCAGGACACGCTGTGGAACCCAAGCGCAGACATTCGCAGCAGACGCCTCAAGAGACAAGTGGTCCAGTTAGACCAGCAGGGAGAGTTTGAGTCGGAAAGGTAAACCTCACATTTGTGTGTTTCACTCATTGCAACCATTCATGTTCTAAACTGCACATGTTAAAGTAAAAACTGTTTGATAACTTCTTATAAAAGTAATCACAAAGCTACAGCAGACATCTTGTCTAATAGATTTGCCCGATTAGCTCCTGATTGAATTTTTCCCCGGCAGATTGTGGCAGCATGTGACCAGTGCCATCCTGGACCGGGACCAGCTGCGGGCCACCCAGGAGAAGTTTGTCCTGGAGGAGGCTCAGCGGAGGGAGGCCAGAGAGAGAGGAGACAAGCCCTGGATCCCACGACTTTTCCAGCAGGACCCCGTCACCTCCGACTGGACCTACAGGCACATGGAGTATGAACACAGACACACACACACACACCAAGCAACCAGTTCACAGAGCAGTGCTTGCTTTTAGTTTAATGGGACAGGATTGTTATGCAGAGGGAGGCAGATCTGAATGAAACTGCGTCTTTTCGCGTGTGTGTCTTTTAGCTTTCGGCCTTGGGACCCTGAACATTGTCTGGTCCAGTTTGAGAAGGACGGCGTGATTCAGACACATGAGACAAGCCAGAGACAACACAACGGGCTTTCCTACAGTCACAGCTGGGCCAGTCAGCACAAGGTGAAACTACCTGTACAACTAAACATTTATTTCTCCTCCACACTGTTGAAGCAGAAGATTTCGTTGTATCTTTTATGTTTAAAGATGATGAACCAATACCCAGTGCTAAGTGTTTACATCCACACTTCAGTAATTTGGTATGATGTGTCAGAGAAGTTGAATTTGAGTTTGAAGATTTACTGGGTTTTGGTTCAGTCTACTTTTCCCGAAGCAGCTTCTGTATTTTCATTCGTTTGTTTAGAGCCATTTTACTGTTTTGATGTAAAACTTTCCTCCAGTCTGAGATCTTCTCAGACTCGTCTCACTCCTGTTTCCCCCACATGATGATGACAGCATCATCATCATCAATGCTTCCTTTTTCTTTCCTGCTGTGATGCTCAGACCTCCAGATTCAGCCAATATTAGCTGTTAGGCTGCTGTCTGGTATCTGACAAACGTGTCTGCCTCCTCCCTCCCAGGCAGGGGTGCATGGGAAGCACAGGAAGGCCAGCAGCCAGCCGTCCAGCTGCAGCCAGAACACTGAGAGCAGCAGCACCACGCCAGAACCCACACACGAGTCATCGGACAATGAAGGTGAGCTGGATATTCGTTTACGCAGAGAAAATTCATGTTAAAAATCCTGTTGAACACAATCAGGTGCTTGTGTTCTGCCTCCTGGTGGACAGAAAGAAAATGATCAAATAACACAATGATTATTTTGACATGTCACACACACTTAACTTATAACGGATAATTATTTGAAAGTGAATCTTCATTGATATTCGTGCAGTTTCAAGACGTTTAAAGATGGACGGATACTAGAATAAAAATAAAAAAAAGTTGCATTTTGTATATTTGGAAAATAAGAACACGATTAGGAATGTCATTTGGTAAATTAGTAATAAAATCTTAAAGATGCATTCAAGTAAAAGTACAATTAAGAAAACTTGATCTCTTGTAAAAAATAACATTGTTTGGACTGATGCAGCGGTTCAGCCGACCGTGTTGCCTGATCAGTTTCACTCGGGATTATTGCTCCATATGTCTGTTTGATCAAATCATCCTGTCAATTTTACCAGACAGTTTTACTGAACTCAGATATGACCAATCAGAGCCCAACTCTGCATAAGACGCCTCTTATCTCTGGATGTGAATGAGTACATACAGATCCTGCCTGGGCCTCAGATAACTTCAGCTACAGTCGCTGCATGTGTTTATGTGATGTGAAAATATTTAAATTGTTGAAGAAAAGCCCATCAGTGTTTCTATTCTGTGTTTTGTGGCCAGGTTTTTCAAATCAGTGTGCCCGTTGCAGTAAAGAGATGAAGGACATCGCCCTGATCGAGGCCTCCGTCACTTCCATACAGAAGACACAGCAAGACATTCAGAGGTGAGACTCTGATAAACACAGATGGTTTAATGAAGATGATGAAGATGGAGAGAAAATACTGCCACGGTTTTCACCTCTGAACAATCAGGTTACACTTTTAGTCTTTGTTTCATCTTAACGGTGTTTCAGCCAATGCGTGTTAGCAGGATTGTCTCGGTAGCTGAGCTTAGGGTTAGCTCGTCTAACCTGCTTTCTAAGCTCCTGCTGATCATTTCCACACCTTCTTTATTAAAACTGGATCTTTGGTGTTTAACAAACCTTTTAATTTGCCGCAGTAAAAATATTCTGAATGCTGATTTCTGGCTTTAAGCCGTGGGTTACGACTGGGAGAAAGACTGGTTTCTCTGGGGTTTTATCAGCGTGACTTCTTCAGGTCATTTACTGGGCTTTTGTAAGACAGACTCCGCCAAAAACAAATGTTCACACATGTAAAATGTCCCTGTTATTAGAAAAGAGGTAAAGCAGTATGCTGTTAATTAATTCTGTCTTCATGGAAGCACTGAATGTTGTTCATGGAGACAGTCTCATAGAACCAGCATGGCTTCATCGTGTGGTGAGACAGGGGGTCCGTGGCTTTTTGGTAATTGCATAAAGGGGGTCTTATACCCCTTTTACACTGGTCAAAAAACCTGTTTAAACCCGCGTACAGTCGGCTTTTGGTGGCGATGTGAAAGGCTCAGCGACC
>JAVQJG010257791.1:0-10128 GCA_036024015.1 Craterocephalus amniculus | reverse complement strand
CATTGGTTACTAGAAAAGGATCTGATAGTACACTTCCCCATCTAACCCGAACGGTCTGGTGTGTATACCAGAACTGTATTGCACGGATTAAGTATGGAGGAACTTGTCTTTGATGCAGTATTTATTCTATTTACTAGTTTTACAGAATAGATCTAATTATTCTACTTGTTTATTTTATTTATATACTGTAATTTTTCTACTTATATTACCACTTAACTCTACAAAATAAATGCATTTATTCTTCAGAGTATAATAAATGCATTTATTTTTATTTATTCTACTCTGTACACAGAATAAATATGAGATTTAATCCATACATTCTACTGATCTAGCTTATGTGTGATGAACTTAAAAGAGAAAATACAGCTGTATTTTTCTAGAATCTTACATTCTATTAATATGATTTTATTAATAAATATTTCTATAAAATTAAGTGAAGCCTGTTGAAGTCATTTATACTACTCACTATGTGTTTGGGATATTGAGCCTGCAAGTTAAATTCACAGAACACAAAATGTTTTCACTGCTCTGAGATTTTGTTTTGCACATGTGGGATTTAAGTAGCAATATGCATCAGTAATAAAGTGTTTTAATATAATTTATTTAAGAAAAGCTGATGGCAGCGGAGCTTTCCCCGGCATAAACATAACTCATTGTGTTGGGAGTCGTCTCGGTCTGATGATTCTGAACATCAGCCGTGTATTTGAGGACTGTTTGTTTACAAACTGATTGAACCAGAACATTTAAGGACAGACTCATGGTTTAGGTGCGTTTTGGGATTTTTAGATGGTTATTCACCTTGTCGAACAGCTCGTTGTAAACAAAGCATTTAAACACTGAGCAGCTTTATGTGTGCACTCAGAGGCATAAAGACGCTGAAATAAATCACAAAATAAAGTTAGTCAACTTTAGGTTCATGCTGACATACGAAAAGGCAAATATCAATCAACGTTTTGAGTCGTACAGTTTAAAATATTAAATACAAATCAGAATAAAGCGGATAGAAAACAAGACAAACTATGTAAAAAGTAATATTTAAGTTTTATACATTCAAAATATTAAATGTTTCTTAAAGACAGGCAGTTCGCACTTCTCACACAAATTAGATTAAAATAAAAAGAGAACATTACTCATATTAAACATCTTTTTAAACTTATTTTATTTGATATTTAATCCTACAAAATAACTCCATGTACCCCGAGGTACACATGCACCACGTCATGACTAAAATATAAATCTAAATTTTAATTTATAAAATTACGAATTTAAACATTTCTTTCAACTTGTTAGACCTTTTTTTTTTTTTTTTAAATCTTTTTATTTGACCTACATGCATATTGTCTCCAGGTACCATCACTAAAATTAGAAATGTATTTATAAAATTATTTTAAACATTAATTATTTCAACGTAATTTCTTCCTACATTTAAATTCTTTAAAAAAACGTATATTATTTGACCTACATTATGTCTCTGGGGACTCCTAGGTGCGCATGCACCACGCCATGACTGAAAGCAGTTTGCTGCCGCGTGATTGGCTGAATGAATTTCTCTGTGGACGTTTATAACTCTTGCTACCGTAGAAAATATTCGGGACTCCTCTGGAGCGTCCATCATCGCCACAGATTCCCTCTTTTCTTTTTAAATCTATCTAAGCTCTCTGATTGGTTGGAAGCTGGACCAGGAGTCATGATGGGAACTTTGCGGCCTGGAGGAGGTTAAAGAGTTAATGTGAGCCACAGAAAGCACACGGACTCTTTTCCTTTTAGACACGTTTTATTTTGCCGCCCTGACTCAGCAGAATATTCTAGAAGAAGGTGTTTGGTCTCTTGGTGGTGAAGCGGGGCTTGTGCTGGCGACGCAGGACCCGGTGGGGCAGCGGGAACTTGATCTTGGAGTCCTGCAGAGGAGACGCGGTTAACGAGGGGTTAACGAGGAGAAACGAAACGTGTCGCCAGGTTCTGAACCGCCAGGTCTGCAGACGGCCGCCGCAGACCTGGAAGAGGAATCTGGAGCCTTTTTATCGGCGGGTTTTAAACCGGAGGCGCAGACGGTGGCGGCGGCCCGGAGAGAGACCCGCCGCGGGTCGGGGGGGGGGCGGGGAGGACTTACGTGGAACTGCTTGATGGCGGGTCGGCGGCACTTGTTGGCGGCGATGACCTGGACCTTCATGATCTGGATGGAGTGGGCGCGGGCGCGATGGCGAGCTCCCATATCCCGATCTGAGGAGAGACGGGAAGCGTTACATCCGGAAACAAGGCTTACTCAGCACAACAGGGAAACCTGACTCAGCGTAAATAGCATGACTCAGCATAAACAACATGACTCAGCATAAATTACATGACTCAGCATAAATTACATTACTCAGCACGACGGGAAAAATAAATAACATGACTCATCGTAAATAACATGACTCAGCATAAATAACATGACTCAGCACATAGGGAAAACATGATTCAGCATAAATAACATGAGTCTGCATAAATAAAACGATTCAGCATAAATAAAATGACTCAGCACGACGGGAAAACATGACTCAGCATAAATAACATGACTCAGCATAAATAACATGACAGAGCATAAATAACATGACTCAGCATAAATAACATGACTCAGCATAAATAACATGACTCAGCATAAATAACATGACTCAGCACAAATAACATGACTCAGCACAGGAAAACATGACTCAGCATAAATAACATGACTCAGCACCAACGGGAAACATGACTCAGCGTAAATAACATGACTCAGCATAAATAATGACTAAGCATTGGGGCTGGGGCGATATGAACCAAATTTCATATTTCCATATCACGATATACCATATTTATATTATATAATATATTACATTATATATATTATATTATATAATATTTATATATATATTTATTTCTATATATGTTTTTGGTCAAGTAACTGAGGAGGCAGTTCAAATTTACAGTCGAGTGCTGAGTGCTCTGTCAAGGATCAAAAGCACATATGCATGAACATATTTGACCGTAATTAAAGTAGATGTGTATTAAAATGATAAAAGATAACTTTCAATGACGAGAACAAGGATACTGTTGTGAAAAATGCTCAAAATAAACAATAGACAATATTCCCTCATTCTATATCACGTGTTGCAAATTCTCAATATATTTGAAAATCTCGATATATTGCCCAGCCCTACATAAATAATAACATGACTCAGCACAACGGGATCTCATGGAAACAGGAAGGCTCAGTGCTATGGATATCACGATTATTTTCACAATAAATCGCAGTAGTAGAAGCTACAATTAATGATCGTAAAGCTTCCTAAATATCATCATTTAATAATGCAAATATAGTTTGATTGTCATCACTTGAATCCTCAAGCTGTCATTTTGTTTTATCTTTTCATATTCACATATTCATTCATATAGTGTTTTTTTTTTTTTAAATTGTTACCAAAACAGAGGGGATTTTTACTCAGCTCCAATGGGAATTTAAATGGTACTTTTGTTTATTGTGTTGCCTTATTCTGTTTTCTTAACATAAACACACAAAAAACTTATAATAATCATGATAATCGTAAAATCATGACTATTTCTGAAACAATAATCGTACCTAGAAAATCTATGATGACATCCCTACTCAGTGCTCGCTACAGCTCTGTCCCACTTTCCTTAAACGCATCACCAGCTCTTCTTCTGTGGTGCAGCGTTTCTACAGGGATGTTATTTTATCCATAAGTAGATAAGTGACAACAGGCAAACGGGCCGATTGTCAGGACTAACCTATTGATCACACTGATGTTGCCATGGTTACATCCATCTCACTGACCAGATGAACCGATGATGAAGAGCCTAAAGATCCAGTTTAAACTGGTTCTTTGCTAAATTGTTATGCGTCGACACAACTCTGGTTCTCCACTAAAGTTAGAAGCTTTTTTCTTCCCGAATCATTCACAGGTTAGGGTGAAACTGGCACTGGAACTGGTCCGGTACCAGTAATTATAAACTATCCTGGTAAAACCAGGGCTGGACAATTAATCAAATTTTAATCGCGATTATAATATTGCCTTCTCACAATCAAAACACTGTAATCTTAGAAAAACAATTAATATCACATGTATGTAACAGGAATGCATATAGACTGGGTATTCATTTTTTAATTGCCATTATTATTTTAAATTATTTTACTTTCTAAATTATTTCCAATTGTTTTTTTAAGTTATATTTGAGATTTAGTTTTGCTGGTTCATTAAACACTTTTTAAATCAATTAATAATCGTTCACATTATTCTTAATTTCAATATCAATAAAAATAATTATTATTTTTCATAATCTTCCATCCCAAGGAAAAGCCTTGAAGGATTTTCGTAGACGCCAACGTAAGGCAGAGACGGTTTGACAGGAATAGATGCTCAGACCAGCACATGACGTGTCCGAGGACTCGGTACTCGGTAAATATGTCCGGGGCTGTACTCACAGCACTGCGTGACGGCTCCGGAGGTGGTCAGGTCTCTGTACTCTCTGTACATGTTGTGGGTTCCACTGCGAGAGTCGTAGCGCAGCCAGATGCCGAAGTTCTTCACCTTCAGAGGCGTCTTCTCGTGGACCTGGAGGACCGGACCACAGCTTTGTCAAAACGGATCAAAGTTTAACCAGTTAAACCGGTTTCGTTCAACCTACCAGGCCACAGTAGACGATCTCCCCGGAAGCCTTCTTCATCTTCCTCAGCTGGGAGACGAAGTACCAGAAGCGGGATTTTGCCACGATGTGGTTGGGGGCAAAGATCCTCATGCGGTACAGAGGGGGGGTGGGGTTCTTGGCAGAGGGCAGTAGACGCCCAATGACTTTATACTCCCTAAGCTGGAGGCAGAAAGCACAATGTCAGCTCGTCACATCACTTATACGAGTCTGAAAACAAAATGTTGGCTTGTTGATCCTTGAATTCACTTTCAACGGCACGGCAGCATCAGAGAAAGGCGACAAGGATCGGTTTCTGTTCGCACGCCAGACAAAATCACACCATGGGAGACGGCGTGACCTTTGGGTTTGGGTGCAGACAATTTTTATACAAAATTTAATTAATTTATCCGTTTTAGAAATTAATAACATAAATGTTTAAGATTTTAAATGAATCAAATTTATTATTTCATAATATTTCCCTAAAAAACAACAATTATACTGCATCTAGTTTTAAGTTGCTGAATAATCTGTCAGCATCCTGGGATTAATCTCAACTCATAACTATGAAAAAAGCATTGCTGCATTGCTCTGAGACCAAAGAAAACTTAAAATTAAAAATTTTTAGGCGAATTCTGCATCATTGTTAAGCGGCTGCATGAAGTGGATGAATGTAGCTGCAAAGTGACGCGTTCAGGTTCATGCAGACATACAACTACCTGCTGCACATTTACGTTTTATTTATGGTGTTATTGAGTGACCTATAAATTTAAATAAACGCAGCACATGTATCTTAATTTCTCACCGACTAATAACTGTGCAGAATCCCAATAGGAAAACCTGAAGTTAAAAAATAACTCGTCACAACACAGGTGACACATTTTCACACCGACAAATTAAACTTAATTAATCCTTACAAACTTATATACACATCGGCATTGTTAATACTCTGGTTGTTAAGTCAGAAATTATAAAAAAATCAATTTCTTAATTTGGGTTAAGATTTACGTTGAGAACACTGACTGAAGCTGGAAACGAGTCAGCTAGAAAGGTGGATTAAATGTGTAAATCGGAACTCAGGCTGTACTTACAGTTACTTATTTTGCATTTTTTCTATCAATGATTTATTATTTTATCAGAACTTTTAACTTTAAGTCGCTCAGGTTTAACCCAAACCACCGCGGTCCACATGGTGCCGCGGCCGCCATGTTGTAGCGGCAGAAGCTTAGCCACGAAAAGGAATAAAATTAGCACTTTGATGCTCATTTTGAAGATAAGTTAAACCACGACTAAGATGACAAAAATGTTAAATACTCATTTTTCTCATCGGTAGTCGTGAAGGGTCGGTAGTTATAGATAAATAAAGATTTTACGTACTGTGCCGGACGCCTTCATGGTGTCTCTCGCTCACTGCCACAGTAAAAGAGGAAGTAGAAGGGCGGAGTCTGCGCATGTCAAGTGGAGGAGCGGCCTTCTGGGCTCAACTTACCCGGATGTAGTAACAAAGGCACGAGAGCTTTTCTTTTATTACACCTAATTTATTTATTTATTATTCATGCATCATTAAAAACAGTCTTTAATAAATGAATGATGTCAGTTTGTGGACAAGAACTGGAATAACAAAGTTTTTGGGACAAAACGCTCAAATATATTTTATATCTCAACTAAAAATAAAACATTTTTTTGGATCTTAATCCAAATTTCCAACACATGCATTTTCTGCTATTCAGTTATTCTGGAAACACTTCAGCATCTTTTTTATTCATGAATTAAATCCAAATACCTCTGCACCAATTTCCAGCACTGGATTCAGGTTCTTAAGCTAAACTCGTCCATCTTTAACTTTAAAAAAAAAAAAATTTGGTCTTCAAATGAAAAATAACATGGATCAGTTTGGACTAAATAATTTGGTTTTAGTAACAATTTTATTCATGAATGTTGCTTTTTAAACTTTTAATGGCTTTTAAAAAGTATTCCAATTAACTTAAAAATGCCTTAAAAACTATTTTTCCAAACCTATTTGAATATCCTCCAGTGGGACCAAGTTGCATATGAGCTCTTGGATATATGTGACTTTGTAAAAGGATATCATTGATGAAGTATTTAGAGCTTGCATTTAGAATTTGGAATTTTTTTGTATTTGGTAATTTAGTAAAATTGAATTATTTTTTAGCTACATGGATGACCAGCAGTCCACCTGTTCATGCTGTATCATCCTCTTTGATTTCTTGCTTGTGTTGTTCTCTCAAATGTAAGCCACTTTGGATAAAAACGTCTGCTAAATCACAGTAGCAGTAGTAGTAGCAGTAGTAGAGTCCAGCTTTGTTAAACTCGCTCGTTAAAATCTTATTATGAGCCCATCAGGTTAGTAGACAGAGATACAGTAGAAAACATTTTAACTTCTTCTCCAGTGGATGGTGCTAAATAGATTTTTTGGTGTTGTTAAATGGTGAAAATGTGAAAGACAAGGAGAAATTAATCTCAAAGTAACAAAGGGACATTTACCTCCTTATAAAATAGAAAGTAAATCACATATTATACTTAATTTATTTCGATTTAACTTTAACACTATTTTTTTTAAACTAGAACCGGATTCATCATGTTTATTAACTGATAATGTTTAAATCATATTTTATTATTATTTTTATAATATAGTTGGTTTGTAATTTACCAACAAACTGGGGTCGAAACACCTTCTTCCACTTATTATTTAATAATAATAGTAACATAATAAATAAAATAAAAAAAATAAAAAAATAAAAAAAAATAAAATAAAATAAAATAAAATAAAATAAAATAAAATAAAATAAAATAAAATAAAATAAAATAAAATAAAATAAAATAAAATAAAATAAAATAATTCATCCGCGCCTCCGTTGTTGCGAACGTGCGGATGAATCTCTTCCCGGGTCGGGACCTCCTTCCTGGGCCCGTGACCCGGAGGCGAACCTGAAGCGGACACGCTGCAGCGCCGCCGCATCAACCCTGCGATTCCCCCCTACATGCGATTGATTTCTGGAGGCTTCCCGGCATGAACTGACGGCGGAAAGCACCGGATGAGTTAGGTTTCATTAAGGTGAGCCGCTCGGCTTCGTGCCCCGGAGCGTCGGGTGAAAATAAAGGGCGGGTAGCGCGCGCAGAGTCGGTTTGTCATCGTGAGATTTTCCACAGCGGTGATGTGATTTAGACGTTACTCGGTCCAGATAAACCGGCACAAAAAGAGAATAGAATAACTCCCACTTTTCCGGTAAGACCGGAGCAGCGGTTATCAGAAACCTCCAGATGAATTCTACGTGTTATATATGTTTTTTCCCGTTAAAACCATAAAAAAAATAGTCTCCCTCAGTAGCGGCTAGGTGGCTAACACTAGCTTGACTTAGCCGCTGTCAGCTAGTTTGTGACAGGATGGAGTTGTTATCACGCAGCGCAGACTTCCTACGGAGCGGCCCGGCGCATGTTTACTTATCCCACACTAAGGTGGACGTGTTAACCGCCAGCTGGCTGCTTGTCTCAGCGGTAAAGGCTCGGTTCCGGTCCAGGCTGGCGGCGTGGAAGCGGCGCATCGTGCTGGGAGCGATGGCTCCGTGTTGCATCATGTTGCTGTCAGATTCTTCTCCATCGTGGATGAACACGGTGGAGGCGAACATTACCTGTTCAGGTAGCCAGAAGAGGTGGTTCTGATCTGCATGTCAGCCCAATTTAATGCTGGTGTCACGCGCAGCCACGCTTCAGGAGGCCGTTAGTCAGCCATTTACCTGTCAGGCCCCCCAGATGTGTTTCTTCCTGTGGTTCAGGTGCTCAGTCTACAAAGATAGATGGTTTTGTTTTAATAATCAGGTGTAACTAAGTAAACAAGTAAGTAAATAAATATCAAGAATGACAAATATTAGATGAGGAAGGAGGAAATTAGGTAGTAGTGGACATCATCACAGGAAAAAATGTTTAAAGGATGGCGAAGAGGCAGAAAAGTTCATGTATTTATTTTATTATTTAAGATATTCTGTCCTGATTCAGTCCTCATGTCTTCATCTCTGACTTTGGAAAGATTACATAATCCTTTCCCTCTTATCCAGTCCGGTCCTGGTACTGGACCAGTTTCAGAGCAACTCTAACCTGTGAGTGATTCAGTAAGAAGAAGAAAAACAAAACAGTTTTTTCAATGCATAACTTGGAATAGAACCGGTTTAAACAGGATATTTAGGCTCTTCATTTTCGGTTCCCGTGTCAGACAGAAAACAGGGTGGAAACTATCAGCATGCAGCAGAAACTGGACTAAAGAGCTGGACAATCATCTGGACCTTCAGAGGATCCATCATCTGTTGGCCTCATCAGATATGGTCTCCATGGAAATTTGGCTTTTTTTCCTGGAGACCTGTTCCAGGAGACGACTGAAAGAAATGACAAAAAGCTTCTCTAAGAGGTTCTGACTGGGATGAGGAATAAAAGAATTGCTTTAAGAACTGTAGCGACTGGTTCTGAATCAGTTTTCGGTAAATCTATGCAGTTGTTTCTGAGTCTGGATCGGGATGTTTTCTCCGTCCTGTAAACAATGTTTCCTGCAGTTTTATCTCAGAGATGATATTTCTCTGGACCAAAACGATTTAATCTTTGTTTCCTGCAAATATTCAGATTAAACTCGGATTTTGTTGCATCAGATGCTTGTGGTTGACATGCTGTGATGTGTGCAGTCACATATTTGTTAAGTCACCTCCTGAATCCAGGAATCTGGGTAATTAGACTTGTTTTCTTCTGCTTACAGCTTTTTCACTGTGATATTTGTTTCAATGAAATTTACAGAAATGAGCTTAAAGGGTTTTGGCATTTGTTGATAAAGTGAAGTAGCTTTATGTCCTAAAACATCCTAAAGTTTTCTGTGAGCTGCTTGTCTCATCATTTCTCCTGATAAGGAAATGAAAGGACGAGCACAGCGTTGACCTTCCCCTCTTGTTTCCTCCGAGCAGATGAGAGAGATCTGCCCGGTTTCAGCAGAGAGGAGTCAACCCGCCCTGGAGGAAAGCTAACCCACGAATGGCCTGCCAGTCTGTCGCTGCAGTCATGGACGAGCAGGCCCTGCTGGGACTCAACCCCAACGCCGATGCCCGCTACAGGCAGAGGGTGAGACGTCACAGCAAAGTCTTTGTCTCAAGTTTACCCTGTTTCCAGAGGTCAAAGACGCAGAAGAACTGGTTTAAGGAGGTCAGATACTCGGATGAACTGGTTTTAGGAGGCCAGAGACTTCAGTATTTTTAATAAAAAGGAATGAACCGATTGGTACCAGACGAACCCAGGGCGTGACATGATAAGTCAGTGTGTTTGACTAAATATTGTCATGGAGAAAGACAGACGCTTTCTGGCATTTTAGCCAGAGGAAATAATTGTGTGTGTGTGTGTGTGTGTGTGTGTGTGTGTGTGTGTGTGTGTGTGTGTGTGTGTGTGTGTGTGTGTGTGTGTGTGTGTGTGTGTGTGTGTGCG
>JAVQJG010257782.1:0-37024 GCA_036024015.1 Craterocephalus amniculus | reverse complement strand
AGCTGCCACTTTGACCAAATTATAATACAGACATTTCATAAAGACCTTCAGAAATTCTAACATTTTGCGAACTAAGGCCATTATATGCATTGCATTGGTTTATACGATGGCATGACTGGGAGGATATAGGCCACAAAATTTCTAAACTGTGAAGTTTTGGTAGGGCAAAACAGAAGAGCAGCTTCCTCTTGTTTGACTGACTGCAGGAAGTGATCAGACTTTGTCAGCAAGAGCAATCTGCCATCAGAAGACAGATATTATGGAAGGGTTGCAGTTCACCAGCGCCAATTTACAGAGCGATTGCATTTTACAGGGTTTGAAAGTCTTATCAATCCCTCATCAAGAAAGGGGCTGTGCATTTATGGCATTAATACTTCTCTATACGGTGATCCAGTCACTCTGTTATGCTGCAAGAGGGATTTTTCTGGCCTGGCGTAAACGTAGTGTAAGGGTTGCTTAAAATAAGTACAAAGTTTTTTGCGTGACCACCTTTAACTGATTAGGTCTATAACAATGGAAGTAACATCCTCTATGATGTCAGACATAAAAAGGTTCCCTAGATAATTTCTGATACTTGAAATTACAGTTGGACCTTCACCAGCCCCCCACTATCTCCCCAAAACCACCACAGACCAATCATAGCAACAGTAACTAAGACCTGAGCGCCTGGCAAACGTTGCCGTCCTTAGCAAAATGTCTAAACAGTGCATTGACACCATTTGCAAGTCTGATTAAATATATCCAGAATGTTTTGATGATGTTGTATTTTTTTTCCTTCACTAAACCGAAAAGACAGAATCATTTGAATGACAAGATGGCAATATTTGTATTTACCAGGATGTGATTTAATAGTGTCAAAGATCACATCCTCCTAGATATGATTACTGATTGTTTGTAAATTATATTGTCTGCTAATGCAACAATGACTTTCATTCACTTTCTCTGTCTTCTTAATTCAAATCAGTGCTAAAAGAAGATAATCAGTTTACAGCACTGAGCTGCAGCTGGGTGAAACATAGATACATCTTCATATGCTCTGATTAATATGATCATTCTCCACAAGTTAACACACTGAGAAACATCCTCAAATGTGCAATGATGCATGCCTGAAAATCAAGCCTGCTCAGTGGTTACTATTTTTACCATTAAGTATTTATTAAAATGGGATATTCAAATACCTCAAGGATGCATGAATTTTTTAGAAGTGCTTACTAATGTTTAAGATGGAATTCCTGCTGGGTTTTTTGTACTTCATATAATTGTATTCAATCCACAAATTCAGTTTTTAATACTCACTGTTTTACTCATGACAGCTTGAACACTGCAGGATGACAAGTTGTTGCTCATATGAAAAGATTTGTATGCAGTTACATTCATGCACATGGACATTCTTGTATATG
The DNA here is from genome assembly GCA_036024015.1 of Craterocephalus amniculus. NCBI lineage: Eukaryota > Metazoa > Chordata > Actinopteri > Atheriniformes > Atherinidae > Craterocephalus > Craterocephalus amniculus. The sequence continues at coordinate 35,624 of JAVQJG010257782.1, read as the reverse complement.
CATGCATGCAGGTAAATGGAACAGACTAGCAGGGAACACTGTCAAAAATCCCCTTTCCCTCTGTAGTGGATGGCTTATTGCTATTTGTGAGTTTGGATGTGTCAGAGTGTGCTTGACAGTCTGCTGATGGGCTAACACCTTCTTTCTAGACAGTCTATACTGTACTGTCTCACCACAGCAATGGAGAACTCCTCAGCATAATAAACACTGCAGACCTGGACAAATAACATCCACCTCACCCACTGGGAGATTCATGAAAATCCACACATCCACACATTCACACACACACAAACACACATACTCACACACAGAGTTATTGGACTTTTACAGAATATTCTGGCAACAAGTCTGGCCCAGAAATTGAGTTGATGCAGTGTGTAGTTTGTAGTGTATGGAGCTAACATGGGTTTCATTTTGTTAGCCTCTTTCTGATCTATGGATGAGGTTTAGGGCAGAGCCTGTTTCCCCCTGTTGTTGTACGATGAATAAAAGCACTATGAGATGTCGCAGATGAAATTAAAGTTGAGAATCCTCTGCTTTATTTGTTGCCATACAGATATTTTCAAGCTTCTCTCTGATTTCATAATGATGCACTAATGTGTTGATTCAATACAATTTACAAAAATAGTATAATTCATTTTTCAACAAAGCTTATAAATCCTTTTTCTTATACAAACTGGGACCAAGTCTTAGTATATTCATAAAATGTGTAACAAAGTTCTGCAACTGCTTTTAGGGTATTCATGACTTTATCCCCAGGATCTTATGGCCCCTTCTCCTATATGCCATCCCAGTCTCAACAGTCGAGACCTCAGGGAGGAAGGTCAGCAGTCACCATTCGGAGACGGCTTGGACTACCAAGGAACCTGAGTGGCATTGCTCTCTATGGGCACAATAACAAGCTGCAACTGTCCTTCAAATCCTTGGAGGATGAATTTAAGGTGAAAAGGGTGAGAGAAGTGGTGCAGTACAAGGACTCAAGTGATCCAAAGGTGGCAAAAGCTGGAATTCAAGTGAGGACTGGCAGGACGTGGAGGGCAGAGGAGGCTGTCCAACATGCAGGGACAAGTCTGCATCACAGGAGAATTGTGGGAGTGGTCAAACATGGCCATGCAGGGCAGGGATATTTCCCAGTTCCTCAGTTAAGCATAAAAGAGAAGGAGATGCACCAACTTGCACTAGAGGATGTGAGAGCAGCAGTGGAGGACAAAAGATCCTGTAAGGATGCAGAAAGATTGGACAAGATAGGAGGAAGTGGTTGAGAAGAAGGTGACTTGGACTGAGATCTACAAGGTCTACCCTCACTGCATCAAATTCCTTATCCAGGCAGTCTATGATTTGCTTCCAAGCCCAATTAAACTTGCACACATAGGGCATAGCATACTCACTGTGTTCCAGGTGAGGAACCCTTGAGCACATCCTCAGTAGTTGTTCAATGGCACTTGGGGAAGGACAGTTCGCTGGAGGTACAACCAAGTCCTCAAGACCATAGCTGAAGTTATCCGCTCAGGGCTGAACTGTAGTATCGCCCAACCAAGAAAATCATCACTTTTGTCAGAGCTGGGGAACAGGCAACTCCTGCGTCCAGTAAACCATCTGTAGGCAATCAGACCTCCACAAGAGACTGGCAGCTGTAGATGATGCTACAAATAACATTACATCATTAGAGCTACTATATAAATCTATATTCCTTGTACACTATACCATCCCATCAGTCTACTGTTGTTGTTTCCTTGAGCAAGAAACTTTACCCTCCTCTCCTCCAGTGCTGGCATCACTGGTGTACACAGTTACAGGTCACTTTGGATGAAAGTGTCTGCTAACTGACTGTTTCGTATTTAAGTGATAATGATCATTATTTCTACAGTACAATCATTCATTGGCAGCATGCCAAAAATGACCCCCTCATGTGGTTCAAATTATAGTGTTTTGGTGGTTCTAGTGAAAAAAAATGTGATCTTGATCACCCCCAAAATCTGATCGGTTATTCTTATACAATTTATGGAGATGGCCTGAAAATTTCATCGAAATTTGTTACTTTTTTGTTATATTGCTGGACGTCTCAGCCAGTGTTACGAATGCTTCTGGTTGCTAAAGCAACATGACACGACAACACCCTAGAGTTTTGTCGGCATGCTGTGTCTACATGGAAGAACTGGAATTTTATTTTATCATCCAAAAACTTCACACTTGCTTTGTCCATTCCTCTGTTCAGGGGAGTTCTGACTTTATTTACTTCCAACCTTTGTCAAAGACAGTTCTGTGAAATCACATTAACAGACAGAATGCATTTCCATTTAATTTAGCTTAGTTTTCACTCGCTGATTGACTCAAACAATTCTTTTGTCAACATGCCTTTCTTAGCTGTAGGTTTCATTAACAAAGCCATGGTGACTAAGTGACACAAAATGCTTTTTAAAACAAATTTTCCAGAGAAGGAAACACAAGTACTGAACATGAGGACATCACAACCGACCATGCGGAAACTTCTGTTCAACAAGTCTCTTGCAGTTATCTGAAAACACACAAAAAAGATTTAAGATTAGCTTTATGAATTCATTGTCAAGTCTGCCTCAGTATACTACAAAGTTAAAAGTTCAGAGTGACCTTAAAGGGTTTTGGGCAGCTTTATCAGAAACACCTGTTTTTTCGAAAATTCTTCTGAACAGCCTCACTTAAACCATAGAGACAGTTCTCTCCAATTGCAATATCCCCAGTTCTGAGAGAGATAAGTGCAAAGATACCATCAAAATATCTGACAAAGGAAAGCAACATGTCTGATGTTTTAGAATATGCCAAGCTTTGGGTGAAAATATGTGTGATTCAGTCAACTTTGCTGATAAACAAAGTAGCAAACTGTGACAACTGTCAATCCACAAAAAGCAACATGGGGAAACCTGAGGAGGTTCTGCCTCCTACTACCTCTAAGCAAGGGTGACACTACATAAAGTCTTCTCACTGAAGTAGTGAATAAAATCCACTGTAGAGAACAATGCAAGGCATGTAACTCCAAATTAAGGAGAGGACTCTTTTGTATTTGTCCCACTTTTACAGTATAGCTCTCTATTTGCCTAGGCCAGCTGATCAGATGGAGTTTAGCTTGTGCTTACAAACAAGAACGTTGCTTTCTTGGAACAAGTGGACCACAGACTTATTATCTCTCCTCAATCATGAGTCACTAAGTCTGGAACCCAAACCTTGAGCATTTTTATACATATATGGTCCATGAAGGAATCTGTGGCATACATAGCAGATTTTTCAGTAAAATGGGTTCATTTAATTTTATGAAAAGTGCACATGTCTGCATCCAAGGACAGAAGAAACAAGTTATTCCTCTTTCAAACTCTTTTTCTCTCATTAGATAAATACGGAAAGAAAACTTATTTGAAATTCTAAATATATAGGAATATATTATATTTTAGATTCTTGTCCTATAAACTGTATGTTTATAATCAAAAGAACATGTTTCAGCTTATAGATATATACACACATTTAAAGTGCAATGACAGGCACCATTTTACTCCCAACTAACACATTTTATATGTGACCCAAAGCCGTTCCATAGAATTTCCAGGGCAAGGTCAGAAAACTTTGTATAATGATACAAGCACAACCACAAAATAAGCAAAGCATCATCCAGAAATAAAAAATTAGCATGCAGCACAGCCTAACCACAAAAGCTGCCCCAAATGCTGAGAAAAGCTCCACCGGGGGCCCATGTACTTTGCTTAAGGGTGATAGTTATTTTCAGAAGCAATCATTAGGGTCCGTAGTGTCAAGAGTTCTCTCTGTCTCTGCAAATAATGCTTTTTGACAACTATTATACCAGCTTGAGGAGCTTATTAGTTTAACAACTTGGTCATAACTTTTTGAATTTTAGTATAAATAATGCAAAATGAGAAGGGAAGAAGAGACAAGCAGCAGAGCCAAATGTCAGAGAGAGTTTCTACGCACTGAGAACAAAGTGGAGAAAATAAATTATGCACAAACAGGTGAAAACCAGCAAGCATGCTGTTATAACTTTAATGCTTTTGTGATTTCTATGTGGTCTCTTGAGATAAGTAGTCTGCTGGGTTAAAAGAGTCATTTCATAAACTGCTTTTATAAAACCCAACTAAGCATAATTTGTTACTATTAAAAGTCTAATTTTACATAACACTTCTTGTCCTTTGAGTGAACTACATATAAATTTCCAGTGATCTGTGCATATTCACAAATTATTATAATGATGAAGGTTATGTTTTTACTGGCATGCGTTTGTATGCCTGTCTGTTTGCAACATAACTCAAAAAGTAATCAAAATATTTGTGTGAAATTTTCAGGGAATCTCATGAATGGGATAAGGAACGACTACAAAGATTTTGGGGGTGATATGGATCACAGTTTTTATCCAGGAATCTTTTTTTAAAAAGAATTGGGAGACAGGTAGCTCAACACATGATGCACAGAATCATTGATGACAAAAAATTAATAATTTACAAGATGACAATATGGTAGATGTTAAAATACAACATTGTGTGACCCGGATCATGTTGATATTTGGGATCTGGTAGGGCTGCTTGGGATTTTGGGGGTTTTTCTCAGGTGACTGACCTTATAGCATTGCAGATGTTTACACTCTCGTGCTTCTAGTTTCTTTCTAGGAAATTAAATATGAATACAACACAAAAAACAAATAAAAATGGCAACAGAAGGCAGGGAAAAATTACAGTCCAAAAGTGGTTTTAAACTTAACTGTTATTGACTCACAGTCAATGTCACTTCCCCGCTCTCCCCTACCTCCCCTACAGGCTGGTTAAAAGAAATTTGTTCAGACATAAGTACTGCAGACTGATGCAGTGTTTTCTGTTGGACTCTAATATTGCTGCAGCCATTGTGCCAAGGCATTGACATGGACACCTTGTATGAATCGTACAGACATAACAGGTTCTGATAGAACAGCGCAACCTGAAACAAAGCCAGGAAAATAAATGCTTAGGCACCCATCAACACAGGCATCTGGTCTTCAAATGGAAGATTCTCAATTATTGTTATTTCTCTGCCCACTGCACCATCCTGCTCATAGTGTACAGTAAGTAGATATTATTATAGTGATGGAGACACCACAGAAATAATCAAATGGAAAGACAGGAAGTTGAAGAGCAAACACTTTTTGTAACAACAATGTCAAACAATATTTTCATTAGGGCTCTCAAGTTCCCTAAATTCACCAAATCATCTTTCCATTTGTGATTCCTCCTCTCCTCTTAAAACGGGATCACAGCACAGCTGAAACACTTCCTGTGAACATGCATAAATGTGTGATTGCATAAGTGTGTGGCTTGAGTTTGTGCATGTGTATCAGTAAGAGAATGAGGATGTGAGGATAATTTAATTATGGACCAGATAGAGCGGGTTACTGAGGTTAATATCCTGCATGCACTCTTCTCCTCTCCGGACACTGTAATTGCTTTAAGCACATTAGGAAGTTTATTGACCGCGATGGCCTTTTAAGACGTTACATTTCTGCTGCTTAGTGTCAGACAGGAGTCGTCCAGCCCTGCTTACTGTCTCCATCTTCCTCAGTCTCTTTTGCCTCTCCAGCTTCCCCTCTGCTCAGTATGTGACTCTCTTCTTTCTGCTTGTGTCTCCTTGCCTGTGTCTGCTTAATTGAGGCTCCTTTAATATGATGAGATTTGTATAGTGGCTCACCCGATGAGCCGGCTTGATGAGGTCTGACTGGCAGGTGATTAACTCCTCTTAACCCGCAAAATAATTTGTCCTCGGTGGAACAGTTGCACTTATGACACCATAAAAGGCTTCTTGATGTGTCAAATTCTGGAGCGCACTTCTGGAGAGAGAGAGCTTCCAGCAACTCCCTGGAAAAAGTGCAACCCTCTCACTTTCTCTCCACATAGATCAATCCTCTCAACACCCCCTTCTGTAGATGTCTCCATTTTCACTCAACTAGACCCCTTAATGAGGATGGAAGTGAATGGAAGGAGTTATTAAAAGGTCCTCACCTTTCTCCTGGGACCGCTAAAGAGGAATTATATGCAACCAAGTGCACTTACCGCTCTAGTCAGAGTTATTTCACATTTCCGTTTCCATAAATCCACATCCCACCGCAGTAATAGCAGGAGCAGAACATTATTTCCAGCCCAGGAAGAACTTGGTTACTTTTCTTTTCAAAAATGATCTGCTGGAAGATTTTCATGGGGGCTTCAGGTGAAGAAAAATGAAAATTACAAGGAGGGAGTGATGGAGAGATGTGAGGAAAGTGATTGGGAGGAGAGGTGAAGTGAAGGAACGCAGTCACAGCTGACAGGGAGCAGAGCCAAGTAATAACTACAGCCAATGTGCAGAGATAAATGATGTAATATCTGCATGGATCGATGTCGATACTGTCTCTCTAAAAGGACTCTTTATAAATTACACCAGTGTCCCTCTCACTGCACTCACAGATACACACATTGACAGCGAATTTGATGTACTCAAATAAACATCTTGCACAATTAGATGAATTAAGATGTATTGCTGTGAAGTTCAAGGGATCTAGAAACTTCTCTGGAAATGTCTCCCTCCAGCTGTCCAGGCCTCTCACTTTGCAGATGGTAGGAGGAGGCAGCGAGGAAATGAATTTGTTCAGCTAGTAATATCCAGCTAATGAGAAATCAAGTGTCTTGACTTTTCACATCAATCCCATCATGCCTGTTTCTGTTATGAAACCAGGGGGCCATTAGGTTAGATTGACTTATAGTGTTAAATATCCCAATTTAGTGTCTTTGCTAACAGTGCCACCTTGTGGTAAGTTAGATAATTACACCTTGAAGCATCATACCGTGACAGAAATGTATTTATTTGTTTATTTGTTTGTTTGTTTTCAAATAAAAGATAAACATACAACATAACCATCTCAAGCTGTGTCTCATGCTAATTTAATCGTTCATGGTCATTTTTGTCAAATACTGTGGGATTAACCTGATGTCAGCACTTTTTCACCCAGACAGTGTAATGTGGCTTCAGTGTGTTCACAGTGTATTCACTGCTGCATTTCTAAATGATGATCCATGATTTTGTTTCACTGAGCTGGGGAAAGGACACACTCCAAATTTACATGTTCTAGCTAAAGATCACAACAAATCATTAAGATATCTACCATTAATCCACTCAGAAAGAAAAGGACGCTAGAGACCTTTATAATAAACAACTAGACCTGTCCCTGACCTCTCTTTTATATCCACGATCACTGAGGAAGTGGTATTCAACCAGTGAAAAGATTTTTTAAATGAAAGCAGAAATCTTGATGAATATCAGTTAGGTTTCCAATTCCACTACAGCACTGAATCAGCTCTGTCCAAAGTGTGATATTAAGCTGAACACTGATTCTTGTCAATGATCAGTCTTGGTTCTGCTGGATCTCAGTGCTCTGCTTGATGCTGTAGATTACAGAATCCTGTTGCAAGGCTGGAAAACTGTGGACTTCCATAAGCAGCCCTTAATTGGTTCAGGTCTTATTTATAAAGCTGTTCATATTTTGTTTGGAATAAAAAAAATTAAAATGTTATTCTCCCAGAAACACCATGAGAAACACATTCATGCATTGCTTTCATGTAGACTGAAATACACGATGAACAGTATAGGTCCATAATGTGGACCTAAGAACAGTGATATGTTCAGAGAGAATAAACCTGAAAGACCTTTTAGATCCATAGACTCAGATCAGCTGGTCCAGACCAGAGTCCAGACTAAACATGGAGAATTTAGTTGTTATCCTGCCAACAAGTGGAACAAATTAGATTAAACTTTCTCCAAATGTGGATACTTTTAAATCCAGTTAAAAACCGTCATGCACATTTGCATGAAAACTGCACAGGAGGCTATTTTTCGTGCTTTTATTCCATTTATTTGTTTCTATTGAACATCTTATTGTTATTTATGCTTTTTATTGATGTCTTAACTACTTTTTAATGCTCTCTTTGCACCATCTGTAATGCTTTTAATGTTTTATGCAAAGACCTTCGGATAGTCTTGTACAGGAAATGTGCAATACAAAAAACTCCCCTTGCCTTGCCTTGCCTAATAGCTGACTTGTTTATTAAGGTGTCTTTGGGATTAAGATTTATTGCATTCATAACATGAACTGCTGCATCAGTTGCAAGGACAGCAAAACTGTCACAAAGAGAAAAGATCATACTTTGTTTTGAGAGCTTGCAAAGCTGCGGCTTAAATTAAATGTTGATGGTACACACTCACAATAACATGAAACAATGATGTTTAATAGTATCTAAATCTGTAGTTAGTTTTTGGATATACAGTGATATACCAAATTAACAACTGGAGAGCTAAAAGATCACCGAAGTGAGATGATTACAAGAACACACTCATAGCATGACTAATTATACTCAACCTGAGTAATGCTGTACATAAAGCCTAAGCATCCCTGTTGTTATTTGTTTCTTCTGCTTTCCCATGCAGTCAAAACAAATTTGTAGCAAATCCCTGCTTAATTGTTCTTTGTCAATGATCTTTTAGTCCACTAACTCTGACCTAATCAGCCCCATGCGCCTGTTTTTAAAGGTCAATTATGCAACCTTTAAACAAAAAACAAAATAAACAAAAACACTGGATGTTGAAAGCTGCAGCATCTAAAACCAAACTAAATAACTCATGCACTTCCATCCATGTGCTGTCAGATCAGCACAGAGCACCTGAGCAACAGATCAGGAGGCAGACAGAGGAGGAGATACTGCATTTCTGGTCAGAATATCACAGTTTCACTCAATATACTGTAGAATATACAGTAGTTGATTATATTAAGATTTAGAATATTGAATATAAACCTTTTAAGATCAGTACAACTACTGTATATCACCCTGACTTTTTGACTAATTTATGAATGGGCTGTGTTCCAGGCCTCCATTGTTGAAGCGAACAGCTGGAGCCATGGCCATAAAGGTCATTGGCTAAGATTGCTGAAGGGGTTAGAAAAGCTCCTCGGTGGCAGGACCCTGGGGGTAGCCAACATCTGCCTGGTGTTTGTCAAGGCTCTGGGAGCCTGTCTTGTCTCTAGAGCACCGCATGGACATCAGGGACCTTGCCTCTGGGTTGGCAGACTAGGTTGGTGGTTCCTCTTTTCAAGAAAGGAGACTGGAAGGTGTGCTCCTACTACAGGGGGATCACACTCTTCAGCCTCCCTGGTAAGGTCTATTCACGGGTCCTGCAGAGGAGGGTCCTTCAGATAGCCGAGTCTTGGTTTGAGGAGGAGCAGTGTGGTTTTCATCCTGGCAGTAGAACAATAGACCAGCTCTATACACTCTTTAGGGTCCCGGAGGGGGCATGGGAGTTTGCCAAACTAGTTATTGCTCTGTAGACATGGAGAGGGACTTTGACCACGTCCCCCTGGGGATTCATTTTGGGGCTGGTCCTGGAATATGGAGTACCGGACCCCCTGTACAAGCTGTCCAATCTCTGCACAACTGGTGCCGGAGCTGCTGCACCCACAACTCGACCCCAGATACGCGGCAGAAGATGGATGGATGGATGGATAGAGAAAGAAAATTGCTTTTCTTCACATCAATAAACTTGTAATGGGTTAAAGGGGAGATTGTTGGATACATTTGGAAAGGCCTTGTTAAGTACAACCCAGCTGTAATGACATTTGGACCACACTTACACTATGCAATCACAGTTCGTATGATAGGATAAAGGTGGTCAAGTATCCCTTTGAAATTACATCCACGCAATTTGTGAGGGAGATAATGAAAGAAGCACTAAGACTCCTTTCAATAGAATTTTTAGAATTTCTACATGACTTATAATGTTTATATGATTTTGGATAATTTAGTTCAGCACACAATGTTCCTAAAAAGATATTCAGCTAGATCACAGGTCCTCCCAGGACTTTCAGTAATCTGTTTCCGTGTTTATGTAAGGTCCTTACTTCCTTTTTATGTAGCAGTAATCATGGATAAAAAAGATTGAAAAAGCCACTATAAGTTTACTAAATGGTCTTGAGATTGACATTTTCTGAATTTTGTATTTAAACTCCTTCCATCTTGCTTCTTTAAAAAGATTTTACAAGTAAGTGGGGAATCTAACAGAAAAGTGTGCCTGCCCATCAGACAGTGTCTTGTCCAACACACGGTAGCCCGCTTTCTAAGGTTTACCCCAGTTCACTTTCTGTTTTACTCCAAAATGCACACTGAATTACAAAATAAACATTGTGTTGTTTGGTAGAAGAGGTGGAATGAGTAACTGAGACTATCAACAGCAATCTTCTATATAATCTGACCTCTATTGTTCATTTGGTCTTCGCCAACTCTTGAATTGCTCTGTTAGCCTTTCAAATAAGGGCTTACAGCTTTATTTTGGCTTAGTTTTTTTTTATTATGAATTTTTAATCATTTTTACATCCAGAAGCAACATGAAGAATTTTTTTTTGTCTTGATTTATTCAAGCCTTAAAAAATGTGGTTTCGTCAAATCAAATGTCATCTATTTGTCTTGAAATGTTAAATGTAACAGCTTGGAAATGCTCTAAATGCTGTGAGGCAGCCAGCATACGTCATTCAGACAAAACAAGTAGAAACCTGCTTTGCAGCTAGATGAATAGAAATTATTCTTCTTTCCCATGTGTCAGCTGCAATGGGCACATTGCTCAATCTCTGCCTTTTCATCAAGGACAGCTCTTCCTTTATTAAAGAAGGGAAAAGAATCAGCTGACACTGAAGTGAGTTGAAACTGACAAAAGTAATCATGATGTTGTTTTCTAATTGTGCTCCAATAGAAATGTTTTTCAAAAACAAAACAAAAAGAGAATTTAATAGAAGTTAGATCATTCATAAGCTAATATTTTATTGGACAATCCTTTGAGGCAATCAATGTAATCAGGTGTTTTCTGAAACTCACAGACTTCTACTCCTGTCATCAGGTATTTTGGCTCTCTGCTCACCACCAAAGTGCTTTCATTGGTCCTAAACCGTATTGTTTGTTTTTTCAACTCAATTAAATGAAAAAGCAATGCCTTATTTCACTAGATTATAATTAACCAAATTTATATTTAGTATTGTAGTTATTTGAATTACTATTACTATTACTAATTTTGCCTTTTCTTTTGTGGAATGGTATGAATAATTTTGCAGTCCAGTGTTTGCAGAGGTTAGTGGAGAAGGAAGTAGAAAAATCCATAAAGCAAAGAGCTTGTTGTCCTCAGTGCATGCTATCCATCACAATGCTGCATCACTGCAGTGTAGACTGAGAGAAAGGCAATGTAGTCACAGCTACAGTTGCTATGAATACTGTAGCATTCTCCCAGGCTATGAAGTTACAGAAAATTCCCAGAGCCATATATGGGCATATGTCTCTCAGAGATGATGTCACCAATGACTGAAAGGGCTCCCCTTTCAGCTTCAGAAATGGAAAGGGTGTGTGCTTCTCTGGGCCATAAAGATAGCAGAGGGCATGCAGATAGCAGTGTGTGTGTGGCTACGAGGGAGACGGATCAGGTCATGCTAAATTAAACCAAACAGGAGAAATATGTTATGCAATGATCACTGTGTCCGGATATCTAAAGGGGAACTTAGCTAAGTTTCTGTTAGTTCAAGACAGAATGAAACAGGAAAAACTTGCTGTAGAACTTATTTCAAAGAAGTTGTGTAAAAGGGACTGAAGAAAAGGTGGGAGTAAACAACAGAAGAGATAAAGGAGTCTGCCTTTAACTTCCACTGCTGATCGTACTGAAGAATTGCTGTGTCAGCACCATGGGAAAATCAGGTGAGTGGAAAATGCACCGGAAGGGCTTTACTTAGCTTATACAGTAGGTTATAAGATTCTCATGCCCCTTACTTTTGCCCTATGAAAGTGTGACTGTGTGTGTGTGTGTGTGTGTGGACGGGTGAGTGTTTCCCTGTTTACTGTGTATTTGTTAACAATTTAACCACATATTAGAAGTAGAAGACAGCACACATAGAACTCCGAACAGAACTTAAGTCCTGTTTCCTCCTTAAGATTTCACATCGTCTTAAATAGCCCAGATTCTTCCAACATGCTGAGTAAAAGCAGGCAGCATCTGCAATACTATTGTTTTAGTGTGACTATTTGAATGTGCCTATTGTGTGAGCTCTCAAGAGATTGTGTGACTTATGAAAAGGCCAGTGAGTGATGGGCACCAGGCAGCAATGGGGTGGGGGTGGGGGGTTGCTTTGGATGACGTTTTCTAATCCATCATCTGTCATCAAGTTGTTACTCACAGTCTGAGCTCAGTCAGCCTGTAGGTTTCAGCTCTGCAGTCATGCATGATTCTTCACGTTGCATCATTATGTCTCTGCTGTCAGAGGGTGTCTAACTCTTCCTGTCTCTATCCTCCTCCTTTCTCAGCCTCGAAGCAGTTTGCTGAGGAGGTGCTGCAGTGCCATAATGAGTACAGGAGGAAGCACCAGGCTCCTCCGCTGAAGCTGAGCAACAAGCTGAGCAGGGAGGCAGCCCGGTGGGTAATTGGCACGCAGATCAAATAGGAAACTTAATTAGTAAGGACTGTGTATATCAGTCTTTGTCAAAGTGCTGTGGATAACGGTGACAACTCCAGCTGAGCTTGTCAAGAGCATTAAGCTAAAATATTAATATCTTGAGTCAATGTTTGGTTGTGTTTGCAGATTTTCAATACTTCAGTGCATTTAATTGCTTTTTTTTCCAAAGTGCAAATTGAAATTAATTTGAATTCATTATTTTTTAAAATCTTTCTGAATAAACTCAGAGACGATAGAGGACAGCTACTCCTCCTGACTAGAGAGTGACAGAAACAGATGTGACTATCTAACATAGCAGTCCTTCACACCTGTTTGATGGTGCAAATAAAAAGCATTGAGGACTTGAAAGCATGTTTCATTATGTGATGGGTGATGAGATGCGCAGCAAAATTTGAAACAGATGTTTTTCAAGTACCTTACCTGGGGGGCTCCAAAGAGGTGAGGCACAGTGGATGGAGCTGAGGAAATGTAAGTTTAGTCATCATCTCAATAACTTAAATGAATGTGATCTGGCCGAATGATTTAAGTCTATTCTATTTGTGTTTCTTTGTTTGGATTCTCCCTAAAGTAAAAAATGAATAAATACCTTAGGAAAGACTATCTAAGCATTTACTGTAGTCTACATATATACAAACAGCAATCTGCGATGAGTTTGGTTTCCTTTAGTCTCTGTGGGAACCAACAGCATAATCATGATCCTACTGTTTTCCAGGAATATATCTAAACTGAAAAAAGTTAAGTACAGGGTCGGCTCATGTGCTTTAGATTTTGATAACTCCTAATTTGAAGCAGAATGAGAACAGCTATAATAGTCTGCCTGAGGTTATTTTTGCATGTTAAAAGTGAAAAAAACCTTGTAATATGACCATGTAGTTGATAGAAATCCACAGTTTTTTGGATTTATTTTGAAATCTTTGAGTTTGGAGATGATATGCCGTGTCATGGGACTTTTTATTATAATGTGAAGAAAGATGCTTCATTTTTGCCCTTTGAGTCAACTGATGGATTTGTAAAAGGCCAGATGTGTTCTTCTGATGTGTTTGGAGGAAGGTTAAGAAATCACTTTGATTTACAGCTGAAAATCTGAGTAGTATTATTATGATTTTTAAAAAAAAAGTAAATAAAAATCTGGTGAAAATGTCACAAACCTAAACATGTGAAATTTAGAAACATGAGGAAGTTTCTCTTTCATCCACAAAGCTGGAAAAGAGACATGACAGCCACATAACGTTTAGTCTTACAAGAGATAACAGTATATGATTTGCCTGCTTCTTCATTTAATATTGACCTCAGAGGAACAAGAATTTTCTGTAGGTATAAAAGTTAGAATTGATATATATTGATTTGTCTTTTTGTGAGTTAAACTTAATGCACTACCACAGCAGGGACCCTCCAGCATCACTGTAGGTTCTACCAGTTGCTTGTTTGGTGGAAAGCTTCAAATGTATGAACGTATTTGACATTGCAAATGTACCTTAAGAATCATAAAATGTATTTTTATCAGTCTTAATGTTGCAGTCTGGCAATGTCTGTTTCAGCCAATTTCCTTGATTCATTGCGTCTTTCATATTGGAGCAATAAAATGACCTCTTTCCTCATTTGTTTGTCTGAAATGTTAAAACATTGCGTCTGCACACCCGACTACAATACAACATTCACAAATGATATAACAATATGAACAAAATGTTAAAATCTAACGAGTAAAATAAGAAACCGTCTAACTTTTCATGATTGAATTAGAACATTAAATATATGAAATAATTATACTTCTATGATAATGAAGTGTTGTGCTTTTCAAACTTGTGAAAACTGAGACTTTTCAATGTGCTGGCACGCACCACTCATGGCTGTAATTTCTCCTGTGCAGAGGTGAAAACTTAACTGTGGGTCACAATTAAAAAGGGCAACACTTTAAAACAACTGTGTGTAAAACTTGTTTTGTTTCTTTCTCAGTTATGCAGAAAGCTTGGCCAGCACACGAATCCTGAAACACAGCGTGGAGTCCAGCAGAGGGAGCTGTGGAGAGAACCTTGCATGGGCATCTTACAACCAAACTGGTACATGCAAAGAAAAACTTCACTGTTCAGAAACTACTTTATTGACTTTGCATGTTGGTGGCTTTGTCAATAAATAAGATTCTCAAGGGTCAGAATTGGACAAATCAAATAAGACAAGTTCTTCTTTTGATACAATTCAAGTTAGTCTATGAGGCTTAAAGTAATTTCTTTGTACTGACTGTCAGCTGCTGCAGCTGGACAGCTGGGATCTATTTCCCCTCCACTTCAGACACCATGACTCACTGCACAAATATCTCAGCATAGGCAAGCGTGACTCATAAAAAAACGGCTCAGTTGTCACTGACAAAGAAAAGTAACATGTCATATTCCAAATGGGAATTTAGTGCCAAAAGATGCTGTCTTCTTTCACTTCTTTAATATTCAAACCTGTGGCACATGATGGACTTCATTATCCTCTGAGATGCCTTCATAGATATTGTTTCACTGATGCTCATGCAGGGAAGGATGTTGCAGATCGTTGGTATGATGAAGTGAAACAGTACAACTTCAACTGTCCAGGATTCTCTTCAGGCACTGGTGAGACTCGCACTCAAGTGTGTCCCCGATTCCTCTTTCATGTCTTGTCTTTTCTCGTCTTAATATCTCACTGTGTGCCTCGCTCTCTCTCTGCTTCTTTGTTATTTCTGTCAACTTGTTGTGACCTTTTTGTAACTTTACCCAGGTGTGGGGAAGGTTGTTGTTGTTCTTGTGCTGATGAAAGTGTGTGACTGCCTGACCTAGTGACCGCTCAAAGGGAAACTTGGGGGATGTCCTAGTCTTTTAAATCATTCCTAAAGCTACATGTCACATCCACTCTGCTCCAATTCCCTTATGGCTTTCCATAACCTCAGACTGCACCGTGTGCAAGTCAGTGTAACCTAATCACACACGAAACAGATCACTGTTTGGTCACAGTGATTCACACTGATTCATAATGTTCAGTCGGA
This sequence comes from Craterocephalus amniculus, assembly GCA_036024015.1. Lineage (NCBI taxonomy): Eukaryota > Metazoa > Chordata > Actinopteri > Atheriniformes > Atherinidae > Craterocephalus > Craterocephalus amniculus. The sequence continues at coordinate 20,115 of JAVQJG010257782.1, read as the reverse complement.
GAACAAATTTGAATACCCAGACATGAGGAACGGTACAGGACTCCTCTGTAAATATTTAGGTGCACTTAAGAGTGTGCACATTTAAGCTGCAGCAGTATCCCTACAGAATGTTTCTCCCTTCGTCTCCATCCTCCACTGTTGTTTACATTCTACTTTTCTTGTGATTTCTCTTTCTGCTCTTAGGACATTTTACAGCAATGGTGTGGAAGAGCAGCAAAAAGCTGGGTGTGGGTAAGGCCATCGCATCAGATGGTTCCTCCTTTGTGGTGGCTAGATATTTCCCAGCAGGGAATATCACTAACCAGGGACACTTTGAGAACAATGTCCTCCAAGCTAAAACCAGCTCCTGAAGAGATATTGATCCTCTTTAGCTCACCCGAGCCCAAAAGCTTTTACTCCATTTTCCAGGAGAGAAGCTGCCGACCAGCATCGCTGTGGAGAATCCCTGGAGAGCATCTTTAAGGATAGCAGCCATGCCACAATCTAGTGTGGATTTTTAAAAGATGAAAGATGCTCAAACTGTGTTTGTCATTTCAAAATGGGACCAGTAAAAGACGTAGTGTTTAAAATGAAAGTATTACTGGTTTTTGACTGAGCTAACAGAGCATTTCCACTGACTTTGAGTGATGTGTAACCTTTACTATGTTCATTATTTTAATAGCCAGTGACTGTATTCCCTCCATTTATGTTCTTTTCTATCTTTCTGGTGAACTACAACTTATCTTTACATCTGTGTTTGTGTAAGCATTGAGCTAATTCAGAGAGAAGGACGCATTAACATGAAGTTGTTGCTGTAATTTGAGGCAGATGACTGTACGTGGTTGGAATGCTCATGTTATTGCCTGTCCATGGGAACAGTCCCACATCGTGACTTGCTCTCTAATCAATTTTGTACAATAAAGTACCGGTAGATGGATTATCAGAAATGAGTTTGGCATCTGTCCATGTATAATTGTGTCATCAATTCTGAATGACACAGTTGTGAGACACCAAAAGAAATTAGTTTGATTTTATAGATGCACACAACAAATATGGCTTCTGATACATTTATCAAATGTAATCTTAATTTAATACTGTACTATTTGGCATCTGCTTTGTGTGAACGTCAAATGATGAAGCATCACAGCTGAAGCAGGAATTTCTTGTAAAAATAATGTTTTTTTTTATACTGATTACGTGAAAAAAAACAACCTTTCAATCCTCAAAATTGATTTCAAAACCAGTAAATTAGTTCCTGTTGGGAAAAAGGAGTAAACCAAATAGTTTTTAAAAACATGTTTGTGGTTTAATGTGTGTGTTTTCTGAAGGGTCAATTTCAAAGCTTAATCAAAGCCCACGCTGGAACAGACTTTATTTAGCAGTTACTGAGGATGCAACATACAGCAGCAGCAATACAGAAGAGTCAGGGGTGTTTAGGCCTTATAGGCTGGAATAAGGGAGTCAGGAATCACTTTTTCATTTTTTCACTTTTCACTCACATGGTCAGCTCCTAAAACAAAGTAAGGAAGAGAGAGTCAAGGTTAGATAGAACCAGAAATAAAAGTGACTTTTGAAATCTCACACAACACATAACTCTGGTTGTCCACTCATAAATATTTATTGTCCCTGAGAAAAATGGCCACCACTCTCGGAATATGTTTTTTTTAGCTCTTTTGTTTAGAATACAATTAAATAAAGCATTTTACGTTTATTCTGTTTTGGGCAAGGAGAACATGCTGGAACTGTTTGGTGCAGGTCCAGTGAAACATATAAGACTGTTCCTCCGATCACTGATATGGTGCAGATGTCAGGTAATGGACCAGGACAGATGGCAGTCTTACCTCCTGAGCTAATTTTCAGGTGAAGATTGAAATTTTGGACCCTTTTCTTATCCCATCAGTTTAAAAATAGTTTGGTGTGATGGCAATATTCAGCATGGTAATGCATCTTACCACAGAACAAAGAATGTTCAAACCTTTCTTCATAAAAAAAAATAATAATTGAAATGATGTGAGCAGCATCAGTCCAGACCTCAATCTGAATTACAGTTCACGGTAAAAAAAAAAAAAAAAAAAAAAGGGGGCATAGAAAGGCTCCATCAAGCAAAGTGGATCTACAGTATTGACTGCTACACCAAAAAGTTGAAATTTTCTCATTTTTATTCTGTCTTTTTGTCATGTGATTTATGAAGCCGAAATCTACAGGTAATTTTTATTGAATAGAATAACTGAGTGATCATTCTACCATAATTGTTTTTAATCGTACCTCATATCAAGAAAAAAGGGCATCTGGACCATTTAATGGCTCCAGTACTCAACTCAAAGCCAGCTGTTGCTGCCATCTAGTGGACGTTGCACTGTACCACCAAACAGTGCAGGTCTCAGTTACTACGGAGATGTTCTTTGCGTCGTTTGTCCTCTGCTCTTTCTCCTCTACCCTCCCCCTTCTCTCTCTGCTCACTGACTATGACTCATTATTTTGTTTACCATCTGTCCTCCCACTACCCTCTTGCCCTCCCTCCCCCCATCCGTCCTCCTCCCTTCATCCTCACCATGATAGCATTCACAATGTCATTCTTGTTGTGTTTCAGTGCACGGATGGCCTTGGCTCGTGACACATTGGCCTGAGCCATCACCAGTTCGATGTCTCTCTGCTCCAGACCTGCTTCGTCCACCTGATGTGCAGATAGAAGGAAGGAATAAACATAGTGGTACTTTTAAATGGCAAGATTTTACACATACAACAAAATTAGCAATTATTTATATAGTTAATACCTCCTCTTCCTCTTCTTCACTCTCTTCCTTAATGGTGAGGCTGGGTGGGGCTGGTGGGGCAAAAGGAGAGGACGTCACAGGCACCTTGAACTTCTCTGCAGCTGCTTTGTGAGCCTGCTGTGAGAGATCCTCAATCTGAAGGAAGAGAAGATAAGGTAAGGTAAGAAGGTAAGAAGGTAAGAAGCAAAATTAGATATTTAATCATGCTATAGAATCAAAAAGTCAAGAAAGATATACCTTTGCCTCTCCAAATACAATATAAATGTCCGACACAGGGCTTTTGAATACATCTGGTCTGCTGATGACAAACAAGATGCTCTTGGACTTCCTGATTGTGATTCTGGTAACACCGTGGACTGGCTTCAGACCCAGTTTAGACATGGCCTACATACAAAGAATGACAATTAGGGACAGTACTGTACCACACAAATTAAGTACTGGTGTCATACAGCTGTAAACCTTATCTTGGGTAGTTTTATATGAATACATAGCCTTTTATAGCTTAGTCTAACCTTGCGAGCCTTCTTCTCACTGCGACTCTGTTTTGGCCTGTTCAGGCCTTCTTCTGCAGAAGAAATAGACTGAAAAAATAGACAAAAATTAGTAACTTAGTAATTTCAGTCCTTCTAATATTAATAAAACAAGTATGTACATCTACATATACATGTAGATGTGTTAGTAAAAATAAAAAGAGTAAGTATCAGACAAGAAGACTGAAAATCCTCGAATTTGAAAGCCTGAAACCACATGGCCAAGCACAACATTTAAAGGGTTATTTTTCATGTTTTTGTACTGAATCACTTTCTGTCCAACTGTGTCAAAACCTTTCAAGCGTGTCAAAACCACCTTGTTCAATTAATTTCAGGCTGTTGAGGGAACTGAAATTAGCTCATGATGACAGGCTTACTTGTTCTAAACAATATCATCTTGCAGAAAGCATACTATTTATTTAAGAACCCTTGGGAATAACATTTTTATTTCAAAATGTATTTTTGAAAGACCAAAAAGAACTTGATTGGCTTTATTTAAGAACAAAAGCAGACCCACCTGTGGTTCCAAAGGTCTCAGTGGCCCTGGCTCTTCAAGCTCGGGCACTGAACCTTCACTCTCAGACTCATTACAGGAAGCTAACATGGAACCTGAGCAAGGACATAAAAAACATACTGTATAAAAGAGATGCACCATTTCCTTATCACCATAGAAACTCATATCCATGGTAATAGCAATAAGAGCAATCATTAATACTGATGAAGAGTGTTCATTATACATTCCAAAGACACGTCTAATCAGTGCCAGGTTATTCAATCTTCCAGTGGAAAATAAACTTGATTACATATAGTTATTTAATCAGTAACATCATGAACATTATGCAAGTGACAACAACAGAAACATTATGTCAGGTAGTCATCTCTCAGTCTTCTACTCTGTGAAATTTATTTGAATGCATAAATGTCAGAGAGAGAGAAGAAATATTTTTTTCTCTTTGACCCTAAGAAAATAAGAAAAAACTCACAGTTGTTTTTTAAAGCAATCTCTTGAGAAATGCTGTGGTTGTGGTTGTTGGGACAGATTGACTGTCTGTCGATCCTTTGATGAGAAGAGAAAGGCTGGATTTCCGGTTGACCCACCGGACCAGACTCATTTTGTGATGATCCATTTTGGTTTCCTGCAACACCTCTGGGCTGAGATCTCCGACTCTGCTGAAACCATCCACCATCATCTTCACTGTCTGTCTCCTCTTCGGCCAAAGATGAACCTTACAGAGGAAACACCAATCATCATTTATTTACACATTATGTTTTGGGTTTCGACATCAACAAAATGATGATTTCTTTACTTACCTCTGCACCTGTCTACGTTGCTCCATGTGTGACCTTGTTTGATTTGTTTGCGAGACTGGACACTAACAGCCATCTGAGCCTTTAAGTAAGACTGAGATTGTGGATGGGAAGAAGAGCCAGGAACACACACTGAGTCTGGACTCCCTGTCTCCTGGGTAGCCTGTGACAAGCTCAATTGCATGGCAGTGGACAGTGAGAGTGGAGAGACACTTGTGGCAGGTGCTGTTAATGTAGAAAAGACTTCAGTGACCTCTTGGAGGTTGTTGTTTGGAGGGAATCCAGAGTCAGGGGATTGCTGTGCAATGGGGGAGGTAGAGAAAAGGGAAGGGCTGGTGTGATCACTGGATGGTGGAGATTCTTGTTGGGCTAAGAGGACAGGTTGGGATTCTTGTACAGGTGTGGAAAGGCCATTGTCTGGCTCTGCTGAGGTGCAAGGGAGGGAGGACAATGACAAAGAAGAGAAAGAGAGTGGAGTCATGGAGTATGAAGTGGTACTCTGATTAGGTAGGCTAGAGTCAGTATTTATGTTATTGTCATTTATGTCAACTGCGATTCCTCTCTGAGTGTCCAATAGTGGTCTGTTGTCAAGCATTTCCTGCTTTTGATGGAAGATTTGCTTCAGTTCCACCACAATATTGAGGTTGTCTGGTGTAGTTGTGGTAGAAATGCAGTGTCCCTGTCTTGGACTTTTGACATCAGGGTAGGAACTGTTATGTCCCTGCATCTGTGAGCCAGATTCAGCTTTGCTTTCCACAAATGTCCTCTGTTGATTGTCTGATGATGAAATGTTGTTGTTTTTATTATATTCTGTTGTAGTTTTAGAAGTGTCTGTAATCTCTTTTGACCATCCATCTGTTGTAGCATTTAAGGGAACAGAAACTTTCTTTGTATCATCAACTAATTCAGGACTAAAGTCAGCATTTTGTCCTGCCAGAGAAGCCCTGTGTTTATTCTGCCTTCTTCTCCTCCCTTTTGTAGCAGCAACCTGTGTATCTGTGCAAAGACCACCCTTAGGTGTGTGTGCAAGGTACTCTGAGCCATTCTGTGCAGAAGATGATTTTGTTTCCTTTTGGGTTTTCTTATCTTTCTCTCCACCTCTCTCATTTTCTCCACTTTCCTCAACATCTTCCCCTGAGATAAAAACAACACAATTCTGTCCTCTAAAGGCCTCTTTAGTTTTTGGTTCATTTACAGTTCTGTTTCCAACAGCACTGACATCGTATTTACTTTGGCCATCCGTCTGAAGCTGCTCCATCTTTGTTTCCAATGGAAATATGTTATTTTCCACATTGTCTTCAAGAGCATGTCTTGGTCTGGAAATATCTGATTTACATTTAGGAGTAAAATATCCAAATGATCCTTGTGGCAAAGAAAATGCATTACTTTCTGGGGTGATTGATTGACACTCTGGGGAACCATCACATCTTGATTGGCCTTTAGTTGGTGAATCAAGTTGTTCTGCTTTTCCAGCTGCATCTATGTTAGAGTCAACCACTGATGCTGAAAAGCTACACACAGCTTTCTTTGGGGCTGGTGTCTGTTTTGTGTCTGAAGTTTGGTTTATGGGTCTCTCTGTTGGTTCTTGGTCTTCATCAGGAGTCTTGTCCTGCAGAGGCATCTCTTCAAGTGGAATATTGGACACAGACTCTCTGGCACTGACATTTACACTCTGGGGTCTCACTTCCTCCGACAGGGCATTGAGACTTCCATAAAGGCCTACTTCCAATGAATCAAAGGCAGAGTGATTTGAACTCCTCCAAGTGTCTTGTATTAGTGTGTCTGCATTATCATCGTCATTGTCTGGATTCAAATTACTGACATTGTCCTCTGGGAATCTGGAGCTTCCATCCTCTCCTCCACCTGCTTCTGAAATCTCTTCAATGGACTTCCAACGAGCCAAGTCAAAGGCAGAATCTCCCTCTCCAATCAAATCTTTATCCACCATTTGCTCCTTCTTTCCACAAACACTGTTGTTGTCTTCCTCATCAAGAATGGAACCAAGAACATTTTCATAATTTTTGCACACTTCACTGCTTATATTAGAAACCATTGCTGTCTGTGTGCTTTGGCCCTCTGTGTCACACATCAGCAGGCTCTCTGTATCTAATTCATACCTCTTGCCCAGAGAAAAAGACAAAGACTCTCCTGCTCCCCACACCCCAAATTCGGTCCCTGATCCAAACCCTAGATCAAAACCCAGACCCATCCTGGTGTCACACCATGCCCCAGCTCCGGTACCCATCTCTCTGCTTGTGTCCGTTTCTGAATTTTCTCTTTTAGGTGAAATGACAAGTGGGGAGTGTGAGGACCCAACAGCTCCAAGGACCCCCTCATCAGTACTCAGAGTATTTTCCCGTAGGTTATCCTGAGCAGAGTCTCCAGCACAGTGCTCAGGAGTCAGAGCCAGGTTATCAGGAAGTTCTGAGATGACTTCTGGACAGGCAGAAACAGGGATGTTACTCACGTTGGGACATGGTTCTTTAGGGCAAGACAGAAGAAGCACGCCCTTATTCAAGTCATTGGTGGGAGACACCATCTTCAGTGGGGAGCCAGAATCATTGATTCTACACTCCACACTTACAGACTCAGCTGAAGTATTACTATTCCTCTCGTGAAAGTCACTGCTAGATTCACTGATCATACCTACCCCTTCTTCTCCCTGTACAGGCACATCATATTTACCAGCGAAGGACTTTGATAATGCAACTCTACTTGCCCCTATGGTCTTTTGGCTTTCTGAGTGGTTATGACAAGGTTTAATGAGCAATTTGAAAGAGTCTCTCTCAGGTTGTTTAGTGTAGTCTGCTTTCACAATGGGATCTTCTGTTGGCAATTCTTCTGAAAGGACCAAACTCTTCAGCTCTGTTTTCTCTTGGACAGAAGGGGGAATGGTTTGGGACTCAGAACCAGAGTCCGGTGATGCATGGGTGACAACAGACGTGGTGGAAGGATTTACATAAGAGCTTTCTTGAGGCTGCATGAAAGGGTTAGAGGAAAGACTGTGATTCATAATCTCCCTTTGGTCTTCGCTGTCATTCTGGTTAGTGTTAGACTCTAGCTGACAAGAATTTGCCTTGGAAAGAAGAAACAGTTTCTGGTCATCCACAGGTTTATCTGCACTTACTTGCATATGCAAAGTTTTCGCCTCTTCTGCTGCACTGGTTGATTCACAGTCAGGGTCTGATTGGTATTCAGGGGTTTTAGTTGCACCTAGAGTTTTGGTTTCTTCACCTTCAGGGTGTGAAACAGTGGCTTCAGGAAGACAGGAGGTTTGGGGTTGATCCATCAGCTCATCTGTGCTCAGCTGTGTGTGCAAAGGTTCGGTTTGACTCAATTCCCCTTTAGGCTCTGATTGGATTTCATTTAATTCAAGTCCATCTCCTGCCATGGGTTCAAGTGACTGTGCATGTCTCTCTGTGCTGTACAGGCGTTCATCTTCCTCCCCATTATAAGAAGCAGAATCTAATGAGTCATCTGTGTCATCTTGGAAACAAAATGATTCATCTAACCCCTCATTGATAGATGTTTCTGAAAGTGAATGAAGGAAAGATGCTGAGCTGTCCTCTTCAGTAGGATCTTCCAGTGGTTTGACGTCACACTCATCATCATCTTCTTCCTCTTCTTCTTCTTCTTGTTCCTCTTCCTCCTCTTCAACCACTTTCACTTCTACTTGAGCTTCCTCACCTTCCATCCCGTTGCTGTTATCATCTTTATCATTCTCCTCATCTTCATCACTATCTGGAGCAGCCTCAGCATTGCCACCATAATCATAATCATCATCATCCTCTTCATCGTCATCACCATCTTCTACATCTGCTTCCTCCTCTCCTGCAGCATATGCATCAACATCCTTTCTTTCATTTCTGTCATTGACATCAATTTCATTCTCTTCCTCTGTGGGGAAGAGGGTGATTTCCATTGAGTCTGCCCTAAAGATAAGGCTAGTGTGGATGGGAAAGGAGATTAGTGAGGCAGGGATCATCCTTTCTTCATCTAGTGTATCATCAGCACATGCTGCCTGGGAGAGTAGGAAAGAACTGGGACCTAGGCTATCAAAGACTCCTGGACAGAAGGCATCAAGAGGATGAATGGGTGAGTCTGGGCTGGTACTTGAAGAGGCCATAGTCATGTTCTCTGTATCAGGAGTCAAAGCAGTGGAGGGAAGATTTGGGTGGGTATCAGTAGGTCCATAATGATCATGTGATGTACATTCTTCCAGTTGCAGTGTCAGACCTTCCTGTATGGGCCTAGAGTAATCACCTCTCTCTAAACTGGCCTCTTCCAGTGGGCAAAGTGAACTCTCAGACTCTCCGCCATCCTCCTGTGAGTCACTGCTGCTACTGCTCCTTGTAGGGGATGTATTATCAGTCACCCAGCAAGGACGGCAACTTTCTCTGGAAATATTGATCTCCTCCCCTTTAAGAGCCTCATCTTCCTCAATGATTATTGTGTCTGTAATTCCTATCCGTGAATTCATAACAAAATCCCCAGGATGGTACAGGCAGTAATCGCCAGGCCTTTCCTCGTCTCGTTCTGCACCCAGCCTTCCCCTTTCTTCCCCAACTTCATCTCCAATCTCTGATAAGGAGCTCACAAAGCAAGCTGGGGCCTCCTGTGTTTCTTCTGCAAGAAGCAGGTTGGGAGAAGTGGAGGGTGAGGTGGAGGATGTATAAGAGGATGTCCAGCTCCCCCCCTCTGCTGTGATGTAAGAGCCAGAAGGAGAAGTGAGAGGAGAACAGAGGTCCTCGCTGTCAGAGGGAGAGGAAGGGGAGAGAGGGGAGACTGGAGACCCAGGATATGAATGATGTTTTAGTTGTGAAGAGCGAGTAGCCATCTTGATTGGGGTGGAAGGAGCAGTATAGTAAAGATCTGGGTCAAGAGATGAGGGAACACCCACTCGTAGGGGGTCAACAGCATAGGCTGGCTCAGAGAAGGACAAAGCAACTGGACAGGCCAACTCAGGAAAAGAGAGTGAAGGCACTTCATGTTGACAGAGGGTCTCATCCTCTTTCTTGTCATCTGTTAAATTGCCATCTGTTGTGGTTAGCTCTGGGGAAGAAGGGCAAGAGAGTGTGACGGAGGGTTGAACAGTGTCCTTTTCCTGATCTTGAAGTTTCTTAGGGATTTGCGATTGGCTTTCCTCTTTGCTGGTTTCAACATTTCTCTCTTTGATTTGGGCCTGAGGATGAGAAAGCCGTGGAACATCCGGCAAAGGGATAGCCAGGCCACTTGGCTTGATCAGGATATTCCCTTTCTGGTTGTCTGTTGATTTAAGCAGTGTCTCTTCACCCATCACCACCCTTGTGTCGATGGTCTGCGGCTCTTGATAGTCACTCTCCACCTCAGAACCAGTCAGGACCTGGCAGAAATAAATCAAACACACACATATACAACTTAATTTGAATTTGGCACTTGAATGTGTTTTGTAGGTTTATAAACATGCTCAAACAAGTACCTACTTTTATTCTCTCCATCTTCACAGGTATATGGCGGCCACAAGGCCCATGACCACCTAATTTTCCAGACAGTCTGGGTGTGTTGCGATGGTCAGAGCCTTCAGGCTGAGGCCTCGGAGTACCAGAGGAGCTGGGTGGTACATGAAATAGTCGTGGTCCATATGGAGAAGTGCATGCTGGGAGAAGTTTTTGTGGAGTAGTGGGAGAAGGGCTAGAGCCACTGTCACTGGGGGAGGAGCCACTGTCACTTGGGGTGGAGTCAGTAGATGGGTTTCTGGTCATGTCTGAAAAACAGAAAATAAAGTCTTTCAAATAATTAGAAGAATCAAAATCCAGATTTGCAGGGGGGAAAAAAGATTTATCTGCAGATTTGTGTTGATTTTAAATGAAATGAGAAAATGGAATGAAATGATTATGATGTGAAATACTCTCATTACACAGTCATAGTCATAGACTTTATGCCTCCACTGAACTATAGACATTCAAAACTGTTGCCATAATTAAAGTCAGCCTGTAAAGAACAATTTTATGGCTTTTGAAAGGACAACAAGCACTACTGAAAACATTTCTGGAAATACTTTGACCAGTGTTTCAAACTAAATGACTGAAGTTGCCCTGCGTTTTCTGTGTCTGTATAGGTTTATATACACAACTGTTCAGTTAGCAAGAAGCAAATGAACTGTAAGTGAAATATAGAGCTTTCTGTCCTCTTGTCCTCCCAAACCATGATCACATGTCATCATGAATAGCGATACAATTTGGATGAAATGGCAAGATGAGTGAGAAAATGAGGTCACGGGGTGAGTACAAGCAAGACAGGAAAAGCAAAGATGAAGAATATAGAATGAAGAACACTTTCATTCATAATCTGTTCCAGTTCCACTTTCTGTCTTTAATGACTTTTTTAAATGCTGATGGATTACTTTAAAACAAAACTACACATTAACTGAATTATCCCCAGAGGATGTGCTTCAGCTGTCATTTTCTATAGAGAAAACAGAATCTTCATTTACTGTCTTAACTGGGCTATTACCACGGTGACCTCAATTCATATGCTAATTGGACATTATCACACAAAAGGGGTTCAGCTCAGTGCCAGTCACAAACACTCACACACTTCCTCTCAAACACGCACACATGTGTACACACATGATTTGCTCTGCCAGTAATGCAGATAAAGTATCATATTCACTTTATTCTGTAGCTCCATCTACACATCTCTCCATTTCTCCCTTAAATTACCTCTAAACCTGCTTTAATGTAATCCTCTCCTTAGTCCTGCCTTCCAGAAGTTAATGCAGATCAAGACTGGGTATTATGTCTCTTGTCTTAGAGAATTATTTTACTTTCCTTTTCTTTCCTACTATTGCTTTTTCTTCTGGCCTGTGCTTTTTTGCAACCATCATGCCCTGACCGGTGTGATAGCAGATGCAAAGATCAGCACTTAGCAGTCCTTCCAGATCACTGCCTCAGTACTAAACACATTGTACTAAATGTGTGATAGGTAGCATGCTGACTCATGCTGTGGGAAATAAACCATTGAGAGTAAAACATCTACCAAAATCAAACCCTGTGCTATAATTAAATATGCAGGTGCAATAACACAATGCTCAGGAAGAAAATGACTGCGATTGTTTCATCATGCGGGGCCTAACAAAAAGGTACAGTAGGCTATAATGCATTTGCAACTGTATACTGATAAATAAAAACATAATCTCTGACTCAAAGGAATAAAGCAAGAATGCAATACACTGAATATATTTAGAGATGTCTCAGGCTTTCAAATTGCACGTAACTGTTTGGCTACTTTGCTAAACGAACCCTTTAAAATACAGTATTAGGCTGCACCTACTCCTTCCGAGTTCAGTAACGCAGTAAAATTGAGCACAATGTTTGCTGTTTGAGAAGCAGGCCGCAGCAAGTTGAGCAAACTGGAGCTGCGTCACAGAGGCTGCAGTGCCACCCCCAAGGGTAGCCTCGATTTCAGCTACGGCTCTATTTGAGCTATCAAAAAGAGACACTTGCACTGTTACATGTTCCTTGGCCTTTGACTGTCTCCATGTCACACACACACACACACACGTTCATGCACATTTATTTAAATTTTCCTTTTTCATCAACTACATGTAAGAGCAAAAGTTGTAACTACAGTATGAATAAATTCTCTTCCTATATCAAAATCTGCACCAAGAAAGGTAAAAAAATTAATAAATACACATTTCAAGCCCAAGAGCAAAGAAGGTCAATGGTTAAGTTAAAGCAGTAAAACAGCCAAGGACTCTCAATTGTGTCCTGCAAGAAGGAAGGGGGCTGTTTTTGTTCCCCCTAGTATCATTTTTACAAGGTTATTTATGGCTGCAAGTTAAGATATATGGCTGCAAAATACAAGTTGATCCCCAAAGAGTTTATGTTTGTGTGTTGCAAAGTGCTATGCCATGCTGCTGTGTCATGCTCCTGCTGAGGCTGGGGGAAGGGAGGCGCTACTAGGCTCTTCTCTGTCCTTACAGCTCACCAAACTGATGTAGAGATGTGGATGAGGATGTGAGGACATGAAAACGAGGCAGTGGGAGGAAGGAATGAGGGTGAGAGTGGGGTAAAGACGCCAAACCTCCGATAAGAATGAGGGGGGAGGGATTACACAAAATGTTTTTTAGGTTCATTGGCACATTTAGGGGAGTAATTGTTTTAATGTAGAGCTGTTGTCCAGGAGAGGAGGCAGTGGGGATGCTGCCAGTAGCTAGAGGTGGGAACAACATGCAGCTTAACGCAGAAACATACTTGCTGCTGAATCAGAGCTTAGTCAGATTGCACATGGAACGAAGAAACGAGCCAGCTCTGAAATGACTGCTCTCCACATGGCACTTCCGAGCAGCAAGTGTTTACCTAACAGCCTCCTTCGTCCTATCTGTTCTGCTGTCTGCTCCACTTGCTCTCCATATTCCTCTTGCCCTGTTCTACCTGCTTTATACAACATCTGTTTCTGTCTTTAGCCCTTCAAAAAAGCTCCTTTTTTATCCATCCCCAAACCCAGAGGTCCTACCTGGTCCTGGGAGCCCTGTTTCCTCAGCTCCCCGCTCCGGATGCTTCTCAGAAGGGACAGATCTGTGGGTGCTCTCTCCTGGCATGCTTCTTGCTGGCTCTCTCTGGCTCTGACGCAATAATAAACCATAAAGCCAGAGCAGACAAGGTGAACAGGGAGAGGGGGTGAGATAAAAGAAGAAGGGGAGGGGGGGCCTGAATGCTCAGCAACCCCGTGCTCAGATCCTCCCTGCAGCACGTGTCTGACTATGTGTGTGTGTTTGTATGTAAGAGAGAATAAGACAGACCGAGAGCGAAACAAGGAGAATCAGAGATGGGAGCATGGGCTGGTCTCTCTCTGTGGTGCAGCGCAGTGATGCTGCTCCTGTGGGCGTGTGTTTTAAAGCCCCATGATCCTGTTCATCTGAATGTGTGTGTATGTGTGTGTCGAGAGGGGAGCTGCAGTATCCTCTCTTGATGCCCAGTTCCTGCTTTTCTCCCTCCCCCTCCCTGTATTCTATCCTCGCTGTATCTCTCTCCTTCATAGCTGCCCCTCCTCCGCTTCCAGCCGGGCAATGACTGGATCTTGAGAGATGATGTCAGCAGATTTGTGCCGATCTCTCAGTGCTGCCCCCAACCTTGAGGGAAAGTTGCAGTACTGCAAAAACAAGGGGTGAGTTTCAAATATCAGGGAAATGTGGGGGATTTCAGGAAAACTAAGCAGAGAGGAGAAAAGGAAACCAAAAAAAACCAGATGGGAAATCTAAATGTGTAACCCTGATTAAGACGAATTCTCTGACTCCTGCTCTGACTATGTCCTGAGGACTCTTTCCCCGAAGTGCAGCTGAAGCATCTGTCTGCTCTCCATCTCTAGCACTCATCAAGACAGCTTTATCTAGTATTTCTTTTCAAATAAAACTCAAAGAGATCATAATTTTAAAAGCATTAAAAGGAATTGAAAGAAAAACATTTGTTATGACAAAAGAATCCTGACCAAATCAATTTAGCTCAAAGAAGTATGAGGAATATGCAATAAGAATGCAGTTGATGCTTCTGACTCCGCCCAAGAGGAAGATTTTTTCTCTTCCTAGTACTCTCAGTGAAGTTAAAAACTGTATTCTATTTCAAGATTATGCTGTTAGTACTTCAGAACTCTTAGTTATTGTGAGAACTCAGTTGGCAGCTCTCTAAATGAACAAAAAATAAATAAATATTCTTTTAATACCATATTACAATCCAAAGTGTTATATTGTGACCACATTTCAAAGCCTAGAAAAATAAAAACCCTTAAAGGTTTGCCTGAGTTTCTAGCTCATCCACCGCTCAGCTGTTTCTCTAAGCATTTCACAGCAATCAGTCTGTGGCGGAGCTGGAGGTCAGGATTTTTATATATTGTGCACACACTGAGCTCATCTGATGTACTGGCAACAATCAGGCTTCATTCTTTACTTTTTGAAGAGTCTGGCTTTCATTTCACAGAGCTAATCCATCACATGCGATACTATGACTAAGGAATACAATACCGCAAGTGCTGTCAAGGCTTTTTTCAGAAGCCCATTAGTCGATACATTAACGGGACGATCAAGAATCAGATAAGAGTCTGAGGCTCTCGTGATAGCTTATCAGAATAATACTGTTTTTGGGAGGTGTTTCTTTACCTTGTTGCCTCTCATGTTTTTTCTGTGCATCGTACAGTTAGGTTAAATAGCATTTTTATGTGCCTTGATTTGTGTTTGTTTTCTTCTTTCCCCCCCTTAGCAGCTTGTGATGTGTGAGTGCTGCACAAAGCCCATGATGTTGTGTAAGCACTTTCAGGTCAGCAGTGTTCATCTCTGAATCTTGCACAAGCCGTTTCTCCGTGCAGAGCCCTTTCACAAGCAAATTCAGACATCATGAACTGAACTCCTTTAATGAAAACAAGTATAACACTGCTATAATCCTGATGCAGAGGTTCACCAAGGATACTGACACAGATACAGTAATATTCAGAGATCTGTGAACTGGTCTTTTGGTGCAACATATGCAAGGCTCCCGTATGCTCTTTTTAAAGGAAATCTGAAGTTAATTTCAGCTGACATCTTCTGAGAATTAAGACACACATAGAGAAAACTGGCATTAAAACTATTTATTCCATCATAAGTCGACACACATTCAGAGATAAATTATTTGGATCCATTCACATCCTGATATTAAGTATATTTTGACCGTAATTCCACCGAACATCACGTCTGTTTTCAAGTCTTTCGCAGATGTAAAGACTACCACATCATCTCACTGGTGTGTTTATTTCTGTCTCCAAAACTCTTTACTCTCATCACTATGGAAACAGGAAAAACCCCACATGTTGCCAAGGGAACCAGAGTCAAAATATGTTTTTTTTTCTCCATATTTTCTCATATTGCCATGTTGCAATGCTGTTGAGTTCAATGTGCAAACGTAGGTGGATGTGTGCATTCCCTGTGGTCCCGTTTAACAGGGAAGGCTCTGAGTTTGCTGAGCCTGCAATTGTCCATCAGTTCATTTGGCCATATCTTCAGCCACGGCTTTCCCCATTTTATCCTTCAGGTAGGCCAGTTTCTGCCACTCCGTCTTCAGCTCCAGCCACTCATAATACGGCACCTGAGAGAAAAAAGTACAGGAAGTTGATGAGTTGACCAAAAAAAAAAGTGGGGGGAAATTATGCTTTACAGTCTCAAGAGTTGATGCATGCTGAAAGATTGCAAAACTTAGACAAAAGATATGCTACTATAGGCTGAGGAGATTGCCCTAGATGAGAAAGAGACAGAGCTTGGATTGGCCTAGATGAGGCAGAGCTGCGACTGGAGCTCTATTTATACCCCAGACTGCAGCGGGGCCCACCTGACTCGCAGCTCAACAAAAGTATTAGGTCCATTTTGAGCATGTTTAAGCTTTCACATGCAGCAGCCACAGTTGTTTCTCTAGCACTGAACTCCTCCCTATTGCTGCAAACAACATCATAGCTGATCCTTGTTTGAACTAGCTTTAGTGTGCATGTGCAAGTATGCTCTCCATCACCTCCACTGTGATGAAGCCGGCCAACTGAAGATGTCGTTTCATCATAACAAAACGTCCCAGGAGGTGTCTGCTCTTGGAGCCAAAGTTTGGAAACTCCCAACCCAAGAAAGCTAGTCTAAAAATAAACATGAAGAGAAGAGAACAAAATATCTTTAGATACCCAAAACAAGAGCAAATCTGCACAATTAAAAGGAAAAACAAAACCTTTAACAAATCAAACTTATGTGGTTCCCCTGTATGACTCACCGCCGCGCCCCTGCAGGTAAATCCTCGTCTCCTCCGCCGCTTAGTAAATGAGGGGCTTTTAGTTTTGATATGTCAACTGGTTTGTTGTCACAATCCACCACCATCTCACCATCTGAGAAAGGTGTATCAGAGATTTATAATTAATAATAATAATAATAATAATATAATAATAATAATAATAATCCTAATTGGCAAATGCTTTGACAAAATCCGGCCTCTTACCAATAGTCCATCCATACACGGTGTCAACACCAGTGCGAAGGGCTTCTGTCTTCCCACCCAACAAACTCTGCAAGGCTTCTCTTAGACTGCTCTGCAGGACAGACGGGGGGGAGCTTTTGGCGGGGACAGATGGGACACTGGAAGAGGGCGCCGTATCTGAGGGACTCGGATGCTCCAAGTGGAGAGTGGCGGTGATATGCAGCAGCTTCAGTTTATAGTTCTCCACTCGAGCTGGGCTGCCCTCTGCAGAAAGAAAAGGGAGAATATTTTCAGAAATTAAAAGAACTACTTTATGTCAGTGGCAAAACATGGCAACAGAAATGTACTCATCCTGTGCTGCCATCTAATGGAGCACAGTTACATTTACACTGCTGCTGAGAACAACAACATTCTTCATGGCTACAAATGTTTCATATTTTTCTTTTATCTTCCTTTACAATCATTAAAATAATGTATGCAGGGTGTGTACAGGTTACACGCATTCTGCATCCCACCACAGAGCTTTAACTACACCTTAAAACAGTTTGTGCCCCGCCTCCTACAAACCATCAAGTCCATGTTGATTTTAGACTCAGTTTAAAACCGCCTCTTTTAATCTTTGAGCATGAGCAACTAAGCTGACTCCATAAATCAGCATCTTTGTGTAAAACTGAATTTTATCTGGTGATTCTATTGATGTCTGAATCAATCCTCCCTGACATAACTCTTCTACTGTTCTTGATTTTACTTCCATAATGAGGTCCAGTCTGCTGCTGGCCTACGCGGCTCTGATAGTGTAGACACAAGTATTCCTTACATTTTTGGACTTTTACTGTTGTGTTGCTCTTAAACTGAGCAGCTCCTGTGAAGTTTTACATTTAAAAAAAAAAGAAAAAAAAGAAACGCACTGCAAGAAAGAGCAGATCCAGACACATCTCTCACCTGACAGTTTGTTGACATGATTTTGTTGAGCAATTGAGATAAGGTAGTGGGGCTTGGCCTGCTGCAGCACACACAGAGACCAAACGACATCCGTCTGCAGAAAAGGATCTACGCCTGTGAGAGACTCCTCCAGCACAACGTGAGCCTTCATGCACAATGGGACAAAGAGAAAACAGATTTGTGGTATAAAGCAGAACCGACTTCCTTCCCTCCACATTTAGCATCATGAATACCTTGCTAAAAAACTCCTCTTCTTTGCTGGGCTGGAAGCCTAGTCTGGCAAAGGTCATGAGCAGATTGCAGAGCTGGAGCGTGCTGTAGTCTTTACTGTTTGCTATATAGTGCTGATGGAGATATACAGAGAGAGTGAGTAAGAAAAAAAGAAAAATTGCAGATGCGTGAAAGTAAGTGAAGTGGTGGACGCTGACCTCAGTGAAGGCCTCGAAGAGAGGGATGTGGAGCCACTTGAGGAATCCCAGTGATTTCGCACAGCGAGTTACATCGACAGAGCTGAGCTCAGGGACTCTGGGCAACAACTCGCCGGCCATTCTTTGGAAAACCTGAGTATGATTAAAATTCAGCTTTCCTATTGAAAGGCAGAAACAAAACTCAGTCAAAATATTACAAATTCTTTCACTTGTAAATGATCGGCACGCAATCTAGGAAAAACTTCTAAAATAAAATTACCATATGCAAAGGCCATATCCATTATGAGTGGCGTGGTGAACTCTGACGAGGGCTTTTGGAGGAGGTGGTAGGACAGAGCCCTGAGCAGGGGAACACTTCTGCGACTCCGAGCTGCCAAAGACGAACAAACTTTGCGAATCTCTTCAGCTGAAAAAGTCTCAGCAAGCTCCAAGGCCTGCAAGAGAAGCAGACATAAAAGTTTTCTGTTTATTCTGGGTTTATGGAGCAAAAGTAGAAACATTCACAGAGTTTTGGATAAATTGATGTTTCAAAATAGATCATTTAGTACATGAAATACCTTGTCTTCAAGTCTATCCAGTAAAACTGGCGACATGTGTTCTCCTTTGAATATCAATGCACTGACAGTTTTGGCGTCAGCTATTTCAGTCCAGCGCAGCTCCAGCTGTTTCAACGCAGAGCTCACTATTGCTGCATCTTGTGGCGCTTTCCGTGCGGCTCCCCAGTCTGCCAGGTAGCCCAGCTGCTTGTATGTTAGTCTGCGGACCCTCCACATCACCTCTGTCTGGACAGAGCTTAGAACTGCATTGGTAGGGGGTACACCGATGATCCAAAGCGTCCGTAAAACAGTCACCAGATTACCATTCCACACCGAGGACACCTAAAGTAACAATGAACACAGAACTTAAGTAAAAATACTCCATACATGGTGACCCTGTTGGCCCATCTGAATGTATAAGCCATCCTTACCTGTTGAGATACAGTATTCATCATATCCTGAACCCTTGAATCTGCCAGCAGTTCTGGTTGTTGTTCCCTAAACTTCCCCTTCGTCTTCAGCAGCAGTTGAGTCCACTTCATTAGGGCAGTGGCAGCTTGGTTACCACTTCCTCCATACCGCTCCCAGGCCAACAGGATGTCCTCTGGTGCTGATGCCTTTTCCACAGACACGTCCAGCTGGGTACGTGTAGGCATTGTGGGATAAGAGTCTTCCTTAGTAGTAGTCCTTTCACACATCAACCTCTCCGTGACCCACAGCCAGCCCTTAGCTCTTGGCACATCTGCAGGTCCAACTCCAAGTGCAGGCAGGCGGGCAGGTGCAGTTGCTGAGGAGGACCTGCAAAGCAGGCGGGCACATCTGCCCAGGAGGCGGCCAGCCATTGGGCGTGAGAGGAAAAGACAGAGGTCTCAGGCAGAAGAGGAGAGAGCGAGTTTCTCACAGTTCAGCAGCCGGTGACACCATCCCACATTAGATCTACAGGAGAGGTACATAAGGCACCATTAACTCCACATATGGGGACATCATAACAATGAGTTAACAATCAGCAGTTATACATGGTCAAATATCTACCATCAGGACAACCAAGGGTTTAAATGGCCGAGATCCAGTTAAGCAGGAATTACATCTTGTGTAACCAGAAATTACGTACCTGTGATACACAATGCAGCCGCTACACGAAGCCCTGCAGAACATACTGTTGTAACTCTGACTGACACCCCTTGTTTTGTCAGAGGTCCTCCTATAAATGCCGACTGATAGGACAGAAGATGTTCTTGTCATGTAACGTAAAATCCTGACCTTGTCGTGGAAATGAACGGACGCAGGTGAACGACGCTCACCAGTAGCGTCGTGTTACGCCTTTTCTCTTCCGAAAGAGTTTTATTTGGAAAGTAAGAATGTTGACAAGCTATATAGAAAGTCCGCTGTCATATTTACACAAGACTTACCTTAATTTAAAAAGAGGTTTGACGGAATCTTCTCACATGGAGAACGTCTGTCAGGGAGTCGTCGCAGGAAATTGACGTCAAGAGAAGCCATCACGTGACGCTACTGCAATTGGATGAAAATGAATTTTGCCGATAGATAGATAGATAGATAGATAGATAGATAGATAGATAGATAGATAGATAGATAGATAGATAGATAGATAGATAGATAGATAGATAGATAGATAGATAGATAGATAGATAGATAGA
>JAVQJG010257769.1:0-12662 GCA_036024015.1 Craterocephalus amniculus | reverse complement strand
AGACTGAGACAGTTGAGGTCTGAAAAGGAAAAGGCTTTCAAAAGCGGGAACAGAGCAGAGTACATAGAGGCTAAGTACAGGTTCAGCAGGGCAGTGAGGGATGCTAAACAGCTGTACTCAAAGAAGCTCTGTTGTGGCAAATTTCATTTTAACTCATACCAATGAGGTTTTCTGATCAATAGGGATGTTATTATGCACGAGTATATACTTGATACATTTGAGTACTGACATTGAATGGGTCAGTGAGTTCATTAAAACTTATTTTGAACTTTTCTTAGCTAGAGATTCATTTAATCATGAGTTTCATTTGATCATTATGTGTTTGATGATTTTTTCTTGCTTTAAAGAAGTTCAAGCTGCACTTTGGAATTCGCTAATAATCTTCTTAGATGAAACACCTGGAAGATATCAAGCTAACAAGCCGGCTGGCCTTGAGTAGTAGTTGTATGTTAGATAACTTATGGGCAACAGTTTTGCAGTGTGCATGTGCCAAGTTTCGCTTGGACAGTGTGTGTGCTCGAACTTATAAGACTGTGTAACAAACTCTGTCTCTCAGAGTACATTCAGACTGCTTCACTGTGTGTGTATTCTCCAATCGATTGTTCAAATAAACTCACAACACTGGATGAAGATTCTCTCTCAGGTCTTTATTTAATAAATTTCCATAACAAGTGACGGTGAAAAGCTGCTGAATTCCGTGCACTGAGATTTGTTCTGTGCAACGTTTTGAACTTTTTTGCTTCTTCTCCTGTTTCCATATTTCTCTACTGCACTCTCATCTGTATTTAACTAGGATCTTGTGTTAAAGTACATGGTGTGAGTCATAAAAATCTACGATGGGGTTTGGGCTTGGACATTGTTTTATTCATGGTCTGCTATTCCTGTTATTCTGGGATACTCCCCCATCTCACAGTGCACACAAAGGAGTTTGACAGTATTTCAAATCAGCATGTAGACAAACATCTACATGTTTTCTCTTGAAGTTGAGCTGGGTGTTGAACGACTTGGATTTTATGGAAAAAATCAAACAATCAAACATTACAACATTATTATGCATACTGCTGTTTCGAAGCCCTATATTCATCATTTATTTGGAGTAAGAAGTTACATACAAAGGGTGGATCTGTCTAAGGACATGAGGACATCCATTTGGAAGTCACCTGGCACCCAAAATGTCATGAGGGTAAAAGTTTGATGTTAATACTACAGTAGTTCATGTTTTGTATAAACATGCTCATCTGGAGTTACTTGCTTTTAGCCCTGTGGGGTTCAAAGAGGAACTTCAGCTTGGGGAACTCTGGCTTCATCTTTTCCTCCCTCAGCTAAAAGTATCATAAAACAAATAACGGTAACCAGAGCCCCACAAATCTGGCTACAAATTTCCAGCTTTGAGTATAAAACAGTACATTTATACATTTTCATTCAGTAGCCATTAAAACAACAGAAACAATGCAGAATCTATATAATTGTATATATATAATGATAATATAATTTTTGTGAACAACCCTTCACAAAAAAGTAGGCACTTGTGCGCATGTGGGATCATGCATAAAGCTCGGTGAGCTTTGTTTTCATGTCTGCACATCTATATAGAAATGACAAAGTGGTTTCAGGATTTCCATTCAGAGGTTCAAATCGTGCCCCTGAATCACTTTACAAAAAAAGAGAAGCAGAGTGAAAGAAGGCAGGGAGACATTAGGCAATGGGAGAAGAAAACGGGGGAAAAAGGAAGCCTGGAAGCAAAAGGCTCAGTAAATACGACTGAATCTAAAAGTATAGCAATTCAAAATATTTGAAGACAGATGTTGTAGAGTAGACGTAAAGACAAGGAGCGGGAGGAAATGGGGGTGATAAGGGTTTGAAAACCCACTGATGGGAGAAGGAAGAAAGACAAAGAAAGCAGTGAAAAACTTGAGGATGGTACAATAGTGGAAAGGGCAGAGGAAACGCAGTGTGAAGAAAGCTGTCGAACAGATATGAAAAAAGAAAGGGAGCATGGGAAAGAAGCAGAGAGGGGCTGAGAAAAAAAGGAGGAGTGTTTGCGAGAGCTTGGGTGATGAAATCATGAATGACCCCCCGCAGTGGATCGCTCTTTGAGGGTGCGTCAGGGCTCACACACACACGCGCGCGCGCACAAGGACACACATGAAAAACAGATTTGCAGACAAACAAACACAAAGACACAAAATGCAGACTGGTCAGAAACACACACACTCACACACTCACACAAACCCTTAAACACCAAATCCCATCTCAGCTGCCATCCTAAGCTCCCACACTGTTCTCATGGCTTTTCTTTTTTCACTCCCCTCATGCATAGCTTCCTTCTCTCCTCCGCTTGCCGCTCATGTTTTTCTCCTCTCCGTCGCTCCTCACACTAAACGTAAGGTGACAGTCCGTGGCCGGGGAGGGATGGATTGATACCGAGGGGGGGAGATGAGAACAGAGACAGAAAGACCAGAGGGCATGCAACCTCTTGACAAGAGGAGAAGGAGAGAGATAAAGAATAAAAAGGTTTTAGTTGGACAAATACCGTGGCGGCCGATATGAGAGATTATTCTAATTTTCACCTTTACTTTTGTCCCCAGCATTTCATCCGTCTGCTCAGTGTTTCTATCAATGCCGTAAAAGACAAGTAGGCAGAAACTGTGGACTCTTAAGCAGGCACAACTTTTCTGATCAGCAGGATTCTGCACAGATCTGCAGCCGGGATACTACCTCTTCACCACAGAGCTTAACATCAAGCATATGGACCCACACAGAAGATAGAATATCCAATTATAGGCTGAATCAGAGGCAAATTAAAGGAGAGAAGCGTCACTCAAACCTCACACCCTGCTGATAAATACAAGGCTTATATACAAAGCTGCAACTGGATTTATTGCTTCTGTCATGAAGACAAGATTTATCATTTATTTTACTTTGAGTGCGACGTTCTGTAGTTGTGTGATGTTAAAGCAAAGCCTCTTTTTGATGTTGCTGAGAGTTCAGGAATGTATTAAACCTTGCTGACTAATCTGATGTTGATCAGTTCGATAGGGTTGAGCAAAATAGAAAAAAAAAAAGAAAATGTCATATTCTTTCAAACCAAATCTGATTTCAGATTTTCTTCTTTTTCTGTCTAAAAACATATTAAATATATATGTAAATATACATAAATATTGGCCTGCCCTACTGTCTGAGTTTGTGGGCTGATGGGCTGAAATGCTCCTATGAAAAAGAGCACATCCACATTTCTGTCAACTCTTCATCGACTCTGCACATGTGGGGTGCATGAGTGGCAGACAAGAGGCTGTGGTACTGGGGATCCACTTTGTGACACAGTGTGAAAACAATAAACTAATTTTGAATAGGACCGACACAAAGGAGCTGATTGTGGATTTTGGGAGGATTTCAGGAATTAGCTGAACACTATTTCCATCCTGGGAGAGGAGGCGCAGGTGTTGGCTACAGATACTGGACAACACACTGAACTGGAAAAGACTTTACTTCATGAGAAAGCCAATATCCTTCAACATTTGCAGCACAATGCTGTATATCTTCTATAACTCTGTGGTTGTGAGTGTAATTTTCCTTCCAGCCATCTGTTGGTGCAGCATTAGAGCCAGAAACCTCAAAAAACTGAACAAACTGATTAAGGAGGCTAGCTCTGTGCTGGGGACTGCTTTGAAACCCCTGGAGCTGATTGTTCACAACAGGAGAACATTGTTCAAACATAAAAGACAAAATGGTGCCTACAAGCCAACATAGTGATCTTCAGACTTCTCTGCAATAAGGGCAGAAGCAGAACATCACACAGAAGACTTTTAACTGATACTATGGCTGTGTCCGATTCCCTACATAGTGCCTTAGGGCTCATGCCATTTCTTAGGGGTGTCCAAATGTGCAGAGAGGAAAAACATAGTGCACAATTACCCATAATGCATCTTGAAAAATAGTGAGCAAAATCAACTGTTTTTTAGGGTGTAACTATCATCAAAAAAGAAAACAAAAAGCTTAGATTGTTAGCTAAGATTACAATTTTTTTCAGTCCTTTGCTCTTCAAATTGCAGTTTGAACTGAATCTTTTCCCATCTACTGTCCATATAGTAACACCAAACTGCCTCATGACCATATGTAAACTATGAAATATGTGAAAAACAGCTGTCTCCCACAAACATCTGGGTATCTGTTCTTTCCCTCATGTAAATCCACTAAGTACTTGTGTGATCCCAGGTGCCATGACAAAATGGGATGAAGGTAAAAAGTGAACAGTAAATATAGAGCTTACAGTATGTGTTAAGTATTGTTGCTTTAAACCTCTCAAATCCTCTTATCAGACACACACAGAGGACAAAGCTGCTCTTTATGATGTACGAACAGCGGCGTGCGGGGTTATTAAAAAAACTACAGAAAATGAAATATGCTGAAACTGCAGTGTCATCACAGTGAAGTCTATTGAGCTTTATTATTTTGTTTTCAGGCCCATCAAAGATATTTGAAGCTATTTATATTCTCTCTATTCTTCTGCTGGGCCCCTTCAAGACAGACTTATTATTTGATCTTTAGAATAACAATAATAATAATCTTACAACCTTAATCTTATCGTCCACAGAGGCAGTTACATCTCACTCTTCATAGTTGCTAAAAGTCTTCTTTTCTTTCAAGCATCTGACAAATATCTACAAAGTCTAACAAAATGCCTTGATAAGAAACAGCTCCCACTGTCTGTCTTCAGCCAAATTAATTTTCCTCTCAAGTGAGAATTTACAGGCAGAGACAAAAACATGCAAGAGAATTCAGCTGAAACAAAGTATTTTTTACCAAGCGTTGCGCACATTTAACACAACTTCCAGGTTTTCTCCCTTGGGCCTATACAACTATTAAAGGACAAATCCATAATTCAGCTGCTGTAAACACATCTAAGCCCCTGCTATTTCCCCAATTCAAAGGATATGATTTCAGCTTTGCTCATTATTTGCAGATGATGACAGTAAACAAAGTACTGTGGCGCCATTTCAAGGTGTCTGAACCTTAATTACATTTTTAATAAACTCCTTGGCATGCATGTGCAAGTGTGTGTTTTCAGGCTCCTCTTGGAAAAGCAGCTCATGTGTGCTTGTGTGCAATTCTGCTTTCACTGAAAGGGTAATTTGCAGACTCACAGGCACAGCAATACAGATGCAGAGATACAGTTTGCGTGCGCACACACACACACACACACACAGACACACACACAACCACATGGATGGCCAGATGCTACATGGGCCATATCTGGTGAACTCTAAGATAGGCTGATATTGAAGCTCCTAATGGCTATCATTAATCACATGATACTAAATCACTTTAGAGATAGAGAAGGAAGGGGCGGGGGGATAAAATGGGAAATGTGATTGAGGATAAGGAGAAAGTGAAAATGAACCAACGAAGGCAAAAAGAAAGTATAAGAGATGAGAGGCCAGAGAAATAAAGAAAGTGAGGATCGATAACAGGGCACACTAACACAAGGAATCTCACACAGGCACCTTCATGCAATGCCGCTGCTGTATTTTACAAGCTTCTCTTCTCGTAGTAATGCTGATGTTTGATTCAGCCTTTAAGATGATGTGATAACACACTTCTAGTTTCACATAATAATACATGGTAGACTATTCCTCCTTGTAATGATGTTCTGTTTCCATGCAGCGTGGTGATAACAGTATTCACCAGGCTGTGATAAAATCAATCATTTATCATCAGGAAAACATGTCGGGGTGAAGTGGCTCGCTAACTGTATTCTTATCTTGCTATGTTCATAGGCAGTTGGAAAAACAAATGATGTAATGATGGGAAAATGCTTTCTTTTGAATGTGTTAGATCTAGATTCAAGCCCTCTGATTCATCTTCTCCAACACCTTGAACTGACATCTTATCTTTAGAAAAACAATTCCCTGTTTGTTTCACTGAGCAAAAGTACTGTATTGTGTGTTTACTTGGTCAAGGTCTCACAATGTTTTTTTTTGTTTTTTCTTTTCTCCGTCTGCAGTCACCTGCCTGTTTTTGATACGAAAAAACAAAAAACTACATATGTGTTTCATTGTCTTCATCTTCCAGGGGAGCTGAATTCATGAGTGAGTGTCCAAAGGTGGCAGGTACATTCAGGCGAGAGGGTGGCAGCTGTGTAGTTTTACGCTGGAGATCATTCCTTCATAGGTCTAAGGAGATTTTCACTCTCCTGTTACCATCAACAAGGCTTGATTTTACCAGCTGGCTAACCTAAAGCTGATAAATACAGACGGCTAATTGATCCAATCCCCTGCCAAGTGAAAATGCCTGCTCCTTCCATAATAGCTCCCAAATATGCTTTCCAAGAAGATCTGTAACTGACAGGATTCATTTTAATGCAGGTGCTTCTACTTGTAGCATTATCAGACAAGCCAATTAAATACTTATCCGCTGCTATAGTAGGGCCTCAACCCTTCTTGCTCTCAAGGCTGCAAGTTACATGCAGAAACAACCACAAACTCCCAGGGTAAGAGAGTTATAGCAACACGTAGGGTCAGCATTACACTGTATCCTGCAAAGTGGACCCTAATTATCTCAGACAGTCATGACAGTCTGAGACAATTAGGCTGCCTTATTATTTGACTGCCCCTCAGATGTAAACTCTCTATAAATATAAGCTGCCACACTTTGTGCACCCAAGTGAAAACATATCAGTTTTGTATCTTTTTGCTGCTGTGTTTAAAAGCTTCAATGAGAGACTTATGGTCGGTGAATGTGTCTTTTTCTGAAGAAAAAGTCAGCTGTTGCCACTTTTGCAGCCCCTAATGCAGCGCATTCATTGAAAATTTACATGAGCATTTGGGTGTGGTGTTTCTCATCAACGCTGATTAAAGTCAGAGAGGATGAACACCCAGATTACTGTAGGGTCAATTAGCTTTTAGTCCTACAGTGAAAGCTAAATGCTAATTTAAAACTTCTCCAATGCACGGATTGTTGGTTTAGCCTTCAGCCATGTATGTTATTATGGTTTTGGCTTCGATAGGTAGAGACATCGCAGTATTTCAAAGAAAAAAAGAAGACACATCACAATAACATCCATAATGCAGTGTCATGAACTATGCAAACACCGCTGGATTCTATAACAGACGAGTGGTTGGTGGTGTGTGGCCAGACCTGAGGTTGCACCCATGTCATTAGCTGCATGGACATATGAACACACCCCTTTTCTAAACCTTTAGCAACTTTCAGCAAAAACATTTCATCCTTGAACGTGACCCAACGACCAAAAGGCACACACATCAGCGAGAATGACTAGCTTCGCTGTGTGTGTGTGAGCACATCACATAACCACTGTGTGAAGGGTAAATGACTAGTTTTGATACTACCGAGGGAAATTCCCCAGTCAGATTATATACAGATCAATTTTCCTGTGGCTTCAGGGTTAGTCAGATGCTGTTGTTTATCATAGCCTGTGCATAAGTTTGCATATAATAATATGAGAGCGCCTGAATATCAACACGTACACAAACGTGCACTTAATAAACTGCAATAAATGAACTGCAATAAATGAACTTTTATCGTGACAGTCACTCTCTGAACATTTTGTTTAAAACACACCCTTCCTCTGCTCTGGCTTATAATTCAGTATATGTTTGCTATGATAATATGCTACACAGGAGATGCTGTTAAAGATCTTTTTACTGCAAGTGGGGATTAGGGTTAATTATTAGAGTTCGAAGTCAACCGCTTTATGATTTGCATGAATCTTTTATTCATTCACACGTGTCACATACTCTCATACAGGGTGACTTCTAATGAGTTAGTCGTAAAACTTGGGTAGCTTCTCCTTTATAACAGAGGCAAGGTCAGGAGCAGCACGGAATGGCGGGGGGGGGGCATGGAGGGATTCTCCAAGAGCTGCATTTTCAATTAACAACCGTAGACAGAGAGTGACTGTCAGTCTGAATGGAGTAGGAGGGCCTGTACCCAGAGACTGATAAGAGGAGAAGTAGCGACATGATCGCTACAAGTAAGTGAGATACAAGTGTGACACGAGCTGCACAGCGGAGCTCTGCTGTGTTACACTTCGGGAACTTTAAGCTTATGTAAATTATACTGTGAGTTTTTAATTTGGGGTCAATTGCTGTCGCTTGTGAGATTTGAATTCATGAATGCATTTCTGTAGGAGAGTCAAATATAAATCGCTCTCTCTCATTTATGGCCAGAAGGTTTTATTTTATTCTTGCCTGCGATTTAAGGATCTAAAGTAAAAGGGGGCATCCTCATGCTAGTTAATTGAGAAATAACTTTAACAGCTCTTCGGGGAAATGACCTTTTTTCTCTGAAAGCATCCGGTAAAGATGTGAAATGAAATGACGATAGGTTTTATGGGTTTAGTGGTATAGCAGATAATTTTTGCATTTAATGTGAGCACCACCTTCATTCTTAGAGAGGCGATGTCAGACAGTCTGTATTGTACATGTAAAACATTATCATCACAAGCTTGGACTGCTGTAGGCCAGGAGCTGCTGTAAAACGCGAATCCGGGGCTGTGTATTCCTAATATTGCAGAAAGCAATATGAACATATTACCGAGCCACTAAAATGCCATGGCAATTTCTTTCAATGCAATATTTCTGAAAAGTAAAATTTTTTAGGCATATGCGATTCATTTTTCTGGGAATAATAACTGCTGGAGTGGACGTTTACATACACCAATAAGACAGATACAAGCTAAACTTATCCATATAGGCCCTGGGGAAACAATACATCAGTGGGTCCGCCGCTGTGATGCAGCTTCACCATTCATATTGCTCTGGTTGGTACGACCAGACCAAACAGCGGCCATATTCAAACGCAATCTTAGGAACCATTAAACCGAGGAGCACATGAATAATGACATCCTGCATCATATTACCCTGCAGCCTTCAGCCCATGACACCAGTATGTAATCGAATAAATTATGTTCCATTTACCCATGGGACCATTAATCCCAGTTTAATGGCTTGGCTTTGCCTCTAAATTCTGTTTCAATAGCCAGTAAAACCCTGTACTGTACCTCTACGGACAGAGGGCAAGAAATGCTGTATGAAAGTGTTAGTATTGCATGTGCTTGCAGAGATGCACACAGCACCTTTAACATCACTACAACCTGCAGGATGAATTGTATTACAAGCAGCTGTACAGATTCTGGTATCCAAAGGATACCAAAAGATATGAAAAACCATTGTCATGGAGAAGCCTCACATGCATAATTCATTAGTGTTGAAGATGCAAAGGAAAGCGGACTTGTGTGTCCTGAGCTTAACAACAAGTTAGCGCATTGACACGAGCGGGCAGATCTAATAAGCTTTTCTAATACCTTTTCTAACAGGGGTTTTCCTGTTCGTCTGTGATTAACCAGGAGGTCAAAGGGTCAACACAGGAAGGACAAAGCAGGAATTTTCTGTATTTATCTGAAAGAGTGAAACTGGAGACAAGTGACAAAAAAAACAAACAAAACACTATTATTTTTCTGTAAAAATATCAGGTTACAAATCTGCTATATGACAGTGCATCCAAAGCTTATTATTACAGATTTTATAAACTGTTATTTCATGTGATCTATGGAATAGTTAGACACATTTTCTTTGTCTCAAGTTTGCCCCGGCAAGCACACACTGTCACCCAGTAAACACACCACAAACATATTCCCAGAAGTGCTTTGAGCGCTTGGAAATGTCAGAAGTGTAATCATCTTCAATGAAAGATTTAATTTCAAAGACACGTATTAAGTCTGTCTTCTCACTGAGTTTAAAATAAACAATAAATCCCACCTATAATTAGCTTTGATGCAACTGCGGTGTAGAGCTGCAACATCACACCTGCATGTTTTCAGTGTGTACGTAGCAAGTCTTTTTGAGTGGATTTGTGCATCCATGTGTGCGTGAATACGCTTAAATACAATATATATATGTATGTAAATTGTTTATTTTAGTATTTGTGTGATAAAGCTACTCTGTGTGTCCTTGTGTGCTCTTTATGAGTGTTTGTGTGTCCTAGGGAGTGTTATGTATCTAATTGCTGTATGCTTAAATAATTTACATTGCCTACCCTCTTATGCCCATCATTAGGAAATGAAGGAATTAGACAGAGCTGCAAGTGTGTGTGTGTTTGTGCAAATAGGATTGTTTTTGTGTTTGTGAACTGCAGTTCTGCTGAGGTAAAATGTCCTTGACAAAGTGTGTGTGTGTGTGCATGCTGTTGAGAATGTTTTCCACTGTACACAATATCTGTGTACTGTATGTATGAGCTTACTGCTGGATGTGTGTACGCCTGTGAATATTAGTGTATACATGGCTGTGATGTGTTTGTGTGTGTGTTTGTGTGTGTGTGTTTGTGTGTGTGTGTGTGTGTGTGTGTGTGGGTGTTTTCCTAACCTCTTTTGACCATTACGCTAAGTGTACATTATTCAATGTGGCCTGCCAAGATCATTATCTACAAAGAGCAAAGATGGGCAGGAGGAAATGAAAGGCTGGAGGAACAACTGAAGAACGCTTTGCTCAGTCAGATAAACGGTACACTTCACCCTTCGTCACCAAGTACATCCCAATCAGTCTGTATTCAGTCTGATGCCTTACAGCCCCACCACTGGAACACATTTGTTCGCCATAATCTTCTTTTATCCGCTCACAGAATGGGACATACATGGATCAAAAACGATTCCCACAGTGAGACATTATATTTTAGATTAATTGAGAAGTCATTCTGTATAGTAATTAAAACACACTTTGAGGGAAAACTTTCAGGAGTAAAGTGTGTGACGTATCACATTACCGATTCTGTAGGGTGTATGATCTTGACAAGAATGAGCTTCAGAGTGACTAAAAGTAAACCTAAACCACAGTTTGACAACTTAGTGTCTATAATCTCCTGCATCTTCCAGCTATACCATTTCATCGTGTTCAAAGAAAGCTGATAGTTTCTGCACTGTTCCTTTTTTTTTAGATGAAAGAATTGCTATAATTAAAGAAAACTCACCCATGATCAATGACTGCTATAAAGGTAATTTAGACTGAACAACTAATGTGGAGCAAATAAATGACTTCAAATCTGCAACAGTTCAACTGAACCCAGAAGAGCCATGAAAAGCACATTTACATCCATCCATTAACACACAGTTATGTAATTCTTCCCGGTACATTTAAAGTAAAATCTATCCCAGTGTGAAGTGAGCTAAAATGTTTACTATTTTTAATTAAGAAAAACAAGATAACACATGCAGTGAAAATAATCAATGTCTCCTTTTTTGTAATAACTTAGTGATAGTAAATATTTTGTGCCTGCATGTGATTACTTTAACCGTAAAGGTAATGAAAATATATTATTAATCCCAGGGAAATTTTTATTAGCTTTAAATAGTTACTAGCTTAAACTTCCAGCGTGTGTCATAGCAATATTATCATATGGGCGATAATTATTACAGCTAACTTGTCTTTTCTGTGTCCAAATACTGTGATGGGATGGGTTTGACCCGGGCAGGGGCCACAGCAGATGGCTTTAGTGAAAAGACTATTCATTTATCATAAACCTAAATATTTTGAGCTATTCGTTTTGGGAGCTTCTCCTTGTTTTTTTGTTCAAAAATAAAGACAAAAGAAATAAAAAAAATGCTTGCAGGTTCTGAAACGAGGCACAGCTATTGTTGCTATAGTTTGCCTCTGCTTTATTGTTTAAAGCCTTGATTCATGCTAATGAGTTGTACGCCCAATACACCACTGCAATGTTATCATTAATTCTGTGTTCATTTCCCAAAAGCATTTTCACATCGTCCACTATCTCTCTTTCCATTGTAAGTCAGTAATATAAAATGCCAAAGGGGAAATCGGTCAAAAGCAAAAGTGAATTAGGTTAATTATTTCCTAATGAGCTTTAGAAAGATAATAGAACAGGACTGCAGAGGAAAGGCGGTGTTTTTCTTCTTTTCTTTTAATTTAACGCTTCATCTAAAAACTGCATTCACCGCCACAATTTTATAAGATAAAACAGATATAAGACAAAAAGGAAGGACATGCCACACATGCTTCATGCAACACAAAAGACGAAACAGAAATACATATAGTATAGACATTAAGAGCCCAAGCACAACTAATCCAATTAGCGCTTTGGATCTGATGCTAAGAGTCCATGTGGCACTTTGCAAATGACTTCAGTGACTTCAGTGAATTTGTGAGCTCGTGATAAACATCTGCTGCCACACTTTTTGTTTGAGAAACAAGGTAGATATTCTATCAGCTATTTCCCATTAGAACGGACATTTAATCCTGCTCTTTGCTGTACAAACACACTTTTCTCTCCCATGTAGCCATTTTTTATCATCTGGCAAAGGACAAGAAACATTCATGTTATCTTATTTCATCTGGCCAGAAAGAAAAAAAAGTGACATTTTTGACTCTCTGAGATGTAAACAAACTTCACTGGAAGGACACTCAGTTCTTTGTAGGATATAAACACGCTTGGAGAAAACAGAAATGATGGAGTGATGGCAGAAGGAGCAGAAGGGGGGAGGAGTGAAGAAGAAATGAGAAAGTAGACTGGGTGTGGAGATGCAGGCGGGCTCGCTAGACTGTAGCATTGCTTTGATGATTTCATCTTTTTCTCTTGATTAGCACACAACAACTTTCCCCTCCAGAGATGCTGAAAGAAGGCCAAAATTATTT
>JAVQJG010257760.1:0-11300 GCA_036024015.1 Craterocephalus amniculus | reverse complement strand
AAAAAGAGGGGTGTGGTTTTTCGGTTGGGGGAGAGGTAGAGAGGCATTGAAGGACACAGGCTTTGTTTTGGTTCGAGACAGCTCCACAGTACGCCACCTAACGGCGAAAAAAATCGCTTTTAGCTCCTTTAAAGATAAAACACAGAGATACACAAAATTATCAGCAAGATATCGGTATCGGCTTCAAAATTAAATTCCGGATATCAGCCATTCCACTCATAATTAACCAATGAAATAACAGGGGTGGGGAGGACATAATCCAAGTATGTTTTAAGTGGGATAGGATGTACATAATCTTACTAACCTTCTTTAAAAACAATTGTCTTGACTCTATTGTAAATATTGCCAATTAATATATTTTTCTTATTTTGCAAGGAAGGTAAGGAAGATAGATGACAAAATTTTCAGCTTGTGAAATGTAAAAAAAAAGAGGAGAAAGCATTTGTACCAACTAAGTAAAAATGTATCACAGAATATCTGTTTTGTTTTAGAATAATCTAACTTGAATAGATATTCTTCAGTTATTTTTCCTCACAAGCTAACAGCACCATGAAACACTATGAAAGTGTTCAAATCCACTGGGCTATAGAACTGGTTTACGGTTGCTGTTCTTCTTTATGAATGATGGCATTTATCAAAACTGGCTTAACGATGAGCACCAGATTTACTGATCTGGAGTATGCTGCACAGGTTGCTTGTTTGAAAACCAAGAACAGCTTCGGAGAAGAGTGTGCGAGATTGTACATATTTGCGGGCGTGCGTATGACCCCACCTAGTTATTGCAAACATTCTAAAAACATCCACACACAATATAAATAAAAATAAAATAAAAAAAGAACTTCATGCATTATAATTAGGTGGTGCGTAATGTATGCAAACACCATAATAACTAATAATAAACCATAATTAATCACCCAAAGGAGGCAGTGGTGAAAAGTGTAAGCTGTCATTGTTTCTCTGCTGTGATTGTGGCTGCAGCTGCTTACAGACGAGGAGCACCAACGCTTTCTGGAGTTGCGTCTGAGCATCGCGGAGAGCCGCTCGGAGCACAGCTTCCACTGTCAAACGCCCAACTGCCGAGGATGGTGCATCTACGAGGATGAAGTCAATGAGTTCCACTGCGACCTCTGTGATCAAACCAACTGCATTCTGTGTCGGGTAGCTTCATCATACATTTGCTAGAAAGTTTTCTTTCTTTCCCACAAAGCAATAGTTGAAGCATCAAATAAGAGGATGTTGATCATGATTTCAGGCCATCCATACCGACATGAACTGTAAGGACTACCAAGATGACCTGCGCATCCGGGCAGAGAATGACCAAGCAGCTCAGCAAACGAAGCAGATGCTGGAGGTAAAGCTCAGTTTAATTATAATTTTCACTTTATTAATCCTCTCAGGCAAATTCAGCTTCGTATTAGGCCCATCTCTAGATGTACTAGAGAGTAGGGGGCTGTTCTGTTTAATCAGAGGTTAAAGGCCTTGCTCAAGGGTGCATAGTAGTTCACACATGTTGGCGCATTGGGGACTTGAATCCAGGTTTTCCAGACCCAAGCCCAGTTCATTTTTATGCCTTTTTTTCATGCAACATTTCTTTGTGTTTGGCTGTACTTTGCTGCAGAGCATGGTGCAGAATGGAGAAGCCATGAAATGTCCACGCTGCAACGTCATCGTCCAGAAAAAGGATGGCTGTGATTGGATCTGCTGTTTGATGTGCCGGACAGAAATCTGTTGGGTCACCAAACAAGCTCGATGGGGACCAAATGTAAGTACAAATGCAGATTTGAACCCATTCATTCTGTGTGTTGGAGTGTTAAAAAGTGGAACTTCTTTGTTTTTCCTATTTTTAACAGGGCTATGGTGACACATCTGGTGGGTGTAAATGCCGGGTCAATAATCTGCCCTGTCACCCCAACTGCCAAAACTGCCACTGACTACACTAATTAGCACATAATGGATGCTTCAGCATCAACATGCACTGTCTTCAGAAGGTCAGACCACATCTGATGCTCAAACCTTTCATCTCAAAGCGGAAACGGCAAAATAAGTGAAAAGATGCTGCTGAAGTTCGCCTTTCTTCTGTGACAGCAGATAAACGTGCAACACTGACAGGACCAACTGTGTTTCAGATGAGGATATCAACTTTCACTGTGGAGAAAATAAGCTTTGACATAACATTGATGCATGTTTCTGTAATTAAGACAGATAATTTCATTCTGACCTTTTTTTTTCTGTGTTCAACCTGATTCCATGTGATGAGTGAGCAGTGACAGGGTGCTGATGCATAATTTGCTCGGGGCAAGCGAACCAAAGAAAATATTTTAAACAATGGAAAGAAGAACGCAGGTTAAGGCTTATATGCCTGTGCATTAAATAAAAATGTCTGTACGTAAGTAATGTAAGGACCTGCATGATTGTTTTCTATTCAACATGAGGCTGCAACTAATTAAGTCATTTTCATGCATTAATAATTTAGAAGGCTGTTGAATAAATGATGGGTGTTGAAGCGTCGGAACAAATGATGAACTGTTTGAATCATCTGAGCTGAATTGATGACTTTCTGAAAAGGTGTTTTTTTTTTTCCAAGTTGTAACCATTTGAGGTTTGTGCACTGACTCAAATTTATTTTGTCATTGGAAATGTAAATTGTTAATGGATTAGTCTATTAATTAGACTGCGGTGAAGGATTCTTTGTTTACATGGAACGGATGCTTTCTTATTGCAGACCAAGCTCCTCTGATGCACTAAATGATGTTTGTATGACTGGCATGGCTCGGCTAGACAATAATGCATTTTAATTGATCCACCATTTATATGTTTGTGTTTTTTTTCTCCTCCCAAGGTGCAGGCTATGTAGTACTATAATAAAAATAAAGAAAACCACTTCTGTGTCTATAAAGTTAAACTTTACTTAAGTTTGGAGTATGTGTGATGTTGCTTGTCTTTATTTGGGAAACACAAAAAATATGAATCCAAAACTATTAATTGTGCTGTCCCAAACATGTACTCTAGTTTTAAAGATCTAAAAAAAATGAAATTGCACCAATTATATTGCAGATGCCTTTCAACCTAAGAACTGACATAACTATGTCAGTTATGCAGCTTAGTTCTAATCACTGGAACCATTGGAGCATGCTGGGAACAAACTGCAGTTTAACCCATTAAGAATCTCAACAGACCGGTCTAACAAAGAAGTAACACTAATGGCATATGTACAGCCCGTTTTGTCAGAGAGCGCCTAAACAAACTGCAGCAGCAGTGTTTGACTGAATGGTTCATGTTCAGTTTTAGATGTATAAAAGACATATGCTGAAGGAAATGACCAATTCCACGTGTTTATTAGCATTCTATTGTACAACTTAACATTAGTATAATAGTTTCATTATAACAAAATAAACATAAAAAGGCAAATAACCCATTTAGTGCAATGAGATTAATGAATACCACACTCAGTGCAGATGCATTACAATACTGGTGAACATCTATGATTTCAGCAACATAATAGTGTCCTTGGTGCCAGGGTCACCTTCAGTTTCGGTTAGCATTTCCCAGTTGAAGCTCCAGGAACAGGATGTGATGTGTTCAAATGACAGTAAAAACAGCATCTCGACATCACCGTGAAGAAATTAAAAGTGAGTTCTTGGCGATCTACTTGAGGCATCAAATGTATTGGACATACAACTCCAGGATCATCAGGTTAGCCCAAACAAATCCTAGAAAAACCTAAATTTTCTTCTTCTCATGATATACTTACTCTGTATTTCCTGTTAAGACAGGGGTAATGGGGTGAGTGTTAAATTACGTAATCTTAGGCGTTTTTTTTTTCTTTTATTAGCTTTAACTGCAACAGGAATGCAAAAATGCGACTCATTCTATACTCGACACAGTCATATTTACCAAGTTGCATAAGTTGTGTGTACGGTTGAAATATTGGACAGCAGACCCCAGGTGCTTTTCTCTCAGAGGCAAACTTTTATCAGGAGCGAGCAAAGCACCCAGCAAACTCATTTCAAGGTGATTTTGAAAAACTAAAGCAGTGCAAACTGGGTCCCTCACTTCCTTATTTCTGTTACCAGGCATTGGGTGAGTGAATATGTTTCTTGACCACAACAATACCAATCTTGTTCTCCAGAAAAATGACACAGAAAACATAAAGTAGTTATCTGAGGGCTTGACACAGACATTTTCAAGGTTGTGCAACTCAACAATAAATATTTAGAAAGCTCACAATTTTGATTGGCTGCTTATTTCCTGGATTGTATGAAGCCATATTCTAACAATGGGGGCTAATCTTAAGTATCTCCAACATTATAACCTTTGAGATGAGAAAAGTAACTCCAGTGGGACTGGGCTAATTTATGCTTACTTTAGTAAATCAATTGTGTAGCACCATTATCTAATCAATAAGGCCGGCTAGCTCCATGAGGCATAAACTAATGGCATGTTTCAAACACAGTGAATCCAAAGTGATAGATAACTTTTCTTTCTTTAAAAGGCCAATTCAAACAACTTAAAAGGAACAAAAACAACTTCTAAAAAAACAAAACAGTAAAATGATCACCTTAAAAGTGCCTGTGTGTCATGTTGCTGTGCAGTTACCTCTATAGTTACAAACAGAAATTTTTACAAAGAGAGGATTCAAAGAATCCTCCATTTGGTCTCAGTCCAGGTATAAAATAGATAACAAATGGGCTGCAATCACACACGTGCACACATTCTTACCAGCTCTCTAAATTGGCAGCAGTTTCAAGTGTAGTGACTCCACGAAGCTTTCAGCATAAATCTCTGTGAGCATACCATCATATATATCTTAATATGAAATATAAATAAACTTTAATGATGACACCATCGACAGTAGTCCTTAGAAATTGTCTCTTCATTATAACAAGAAGGATCCTTCATTTCAGAGCGCCAGCCGCCGGTGCACTCCTCAGGAATCATAAAAAAGGCCAAGGCCTCTGCGCGGAGCAGGACGTTTGGACACATCTCTGATGACAACACAAGAGCGTTAAAATGCTCCGTTTCATGAGTACTTCCTAGACAGTGTTATAGACTCCTCAAAAACTGTGGTTTTACTGGTTTGAGGATAACTGGAAACTGACCCAACCAGCTTGTGTCAGTCAAAGATAGGTTTGGAGTGCTCATTTCAAAGGCAGTTTACGGAAACAGGTCCAGCTTGGGGGCCCACTCCAGAGCAGTATTGACAACTGCAAGAGCCGCCGCCCCTAAAGCCACAGTCAGACCCATCACTGCCAGTCGGACAAACCGTCGCGCCGTCGAAGGTTGAGCTACTGCCGTTACTGGGCTCACTGCCGAGCTCTCCAGTGCAGCCTGTTTTTGTCTTCGCCTGCGACGAAGAACTGAGTCTGGTAGTTGTTGAGTCGATGCGAGTTCAAAGTCCTTAAAGGTAGAGCTTGCCATGCTTAGGAGTGGAAGGACAGAAAACAAGGAGAGACCAAGAGAAAGAAAGTGCAAGGGTTAATGAAAGATCAGCAAGGCACGAATTGGTGAGAAGCAAAAGAAATGTACATATGAATATTACTATGTTCGGTGCTCTTTAAAAGTCCTGAGCCACCCACAATGACTTTAAATTCAGCATCTAAGGAGCCAGACTTGCATGCAATCTTCTAAAGATGTTTTAAGTATTGTTCACCAGGCCTTCAGAAGGTCTTTCTAAGGTTTCTTTGAACACTGTTTGCCTTTTCACTCCCTTTTACCAAACCATTTTTAAGTCACTTATCTGTGATTCACGATCATCTATGAACATATGACACATCAGCTGCATCTATACAAAACACCAAAAATGACACTTAAACAGGCATAAAAAGGTATTTCAAATGGCAAAAAGGGGATTCCCAAAGAACTATTAGTCCAAAGCAGTGTTCTTAGATAAACAGGTGAGGAACCTGGCCACCTTTGGAATGGAAAGATAAGTGCCAGCAGAGACATGACACAGGTCCAGCGATACATCTGTCCCGTCACTGTTCACTGCAGCCCACTGGGAGTCTACTAAGAGGCCACTCTTGCAGAAAGAAAACTGGACCAAAAGGCTGTGGTATTACAATTATACAAGTACTGGACTGAAAGTTACAACAGGTCTGAATTCTCCCCAAATTCAGGTCTTAAACACTGAAGCAGTGCAGGAATCGGAATCATCCTGACAGAACAGGAAAGACAGTCCAAGCATTGCTGTAATTTTAGATAATGTGGGATAAATAACATTTCTTGAAAGAAAACTTGTGACAGTGGACAGACTATGTTGGGGAATAAGGGTGGAGAACAAAATTGCCTTTCAAGATTTTTAAACTTAAAATGACTTTGTCCTATTTTACTGCTTCGATTACTGTTTGGGTGCTTGAAGAAGCCACTAAACACATTTGATTGTTTTCACAATACTTCAAAAAAACAAGAGGGCCGGCTCAAGAATTTTTTCCCGTACTGTATAGCATAGTGTTCATATGTAGTAGCAGAGAAAATGATGGTAAAGCAGGTACAGTCCATAAGGGTAATGTGCTAACATGTGCTAACCCTAAGGACTTAAGTACCTGTCATGCGCGGCAGCCTCTCTAGCCAGTTCAGACGGAGGAAACTGGACAAAGAGGTCTCCTGCTCGGCTGATGAGTGTCTCATACGGCAGATCCTGAGGAATCTGAGACAGCAGGTGGTGAACCATGGCCATATCGCATTCACACTCCAGCACCTCTTCCTCTCTGTACAGCACTATCTGCAACAACAACAAATCACATACATACATATATATATATATATATATATATATATATATATATGAACACAAGAAACTATATGGAGTTTTTTTTACATTCAGGGATATAGCAAAGGATCCTCCAAGTCAAATCGTTCTGTAAACTTAACACTCAATTGAAAACCCATTTAAACAGTCGGAATATTGACATTGTCATATCCAAACAAACTATGCCCTGTATTTGGACACAAAATGGACAATTTGTACAAGACCTATCCCAGGATCATGTGAACTTCTGTGTAGTTAAGCCTGTCAGTTATACACGGCCTCAAATTAAATGACACATGATCAAAGATAACCATCAGCTATTTACATGGATGGATTATGAATTCATTTTGGGAGAGTTTGGAAAGAAATCATTAGCTCAGAAGATCTAAGCAGTGAATTGCAAAGTGTTTTTATTTAATTTTTTTATTTTTTATATTTGTCTCTTTGAAAACCAGAAATAGCCATAACAGGAAACTCACCACAGCGGCAAAGTAGATGGGCATCAAAGGATGGCAGGCCAGGAAGAAGTCATACAACCGTACGACATGTCGAAAGTCTGACAAGACGTGGCCAAACCAGGTGATCAGCCAGCTGAGAGCAAAGACTGTCCCCACTTCAGCCCTAAAAATCAACAAATGACTTTGAATGAGATTGATGTAAAAACAAGACTGGTGTGTTTTCTAATTGCCAAACTCCAAATATTGCATATACATAAGACGATGAGCAACTATTAGGAAATGTATTTGTAGTAAGAGAGTGGGGACAGCAGATCAGACATGAAGACTGGCCACCGGGTCAGCCCTCCAAGTCGCGGATTTATGACGTCTTGTTTACCCCTGAAACTTAAGCTGTCATAATGGGATCAGTGTGCTGTTAAAGAATAGAGTACCTTCACTTAAAAACAGTCATCTTTGAAAATGCAGAGGTTAAACATACACACATTATGTGTTTCAGAATGATTGACAATCTTTAAGAGAATTCTCTGGGAAAATGATGAGTACAGAGGAACTTTTACTGTCCTGAGAATGCACGGGTGTGTCTGACCAAATGCAAAACAAAGTAGCAAATGGATGAAACATTACATGTCAAGTTAGTGATATTTCCATATTTGCCTGAAAAAGACAGCATATGCATATGGTATAACTTTTATTAACTCCAAAGAAAACTGCGCTGGACAGGAAGCCTTTTTATCACTCTGCAACTTTAGAATAAATGTAAACGTTTGGGAGGATTTCTAATTTTACAAGGCTTCAAACCTTACAATGATATAAAATGTGGGAACAATCAACAGAAAAGTAAATGAACCAATCTATCCATTGTGTAAATAAAATACCAGAGAGTCTTACTGTTGCATGAAGTCATGCACCTCTGGATTGACCCTATCGATGATGGGCATCAGGTAATTCAGTATGTGTTTTGTGTTGTCCATTGTAGGATCCATGAAGTCCCTGTGGAAAAAGAAAATAGACAGAAGAAAATAGATTTGAAAAGTCAATTGTTGTACATTATTTTTTCTTTAAGGCACAGAACTCCCTAACACACTGCAGACTAAGAAAAACTGATTGTTACACAAAGAATAAATAGTCTGCATCTACGGTAAATACCTGAGGTGATGTGTGGAGAGCTTCTCTACAAGAGCTGTTGCCAGGCGCTCCCCCAAGACCAATAAGAAGGTGACAACAATGTCGTGGTACCCTTGATAATAATGCAGCTGGGAATTCCGTTTCAGAACTCTGAGGATGATGTTAATTAACTCCTCCTGAAGACCCTCTCTCTGCTCGTCTGGCATACCTGTCCAAATCACAACAATCACATGGTGTTGTTAGTGTTTAATAACTTAAAGAATGCCAATCGCCAGCTCTCTATAAAAAAAGGAAATGTTTCAATTTGTTAGTAATGACTTAATACTCTTTGGCTGAACTAAAAAAGTCCCACTTTTCAATGTAAAACTGATAGTCCTTTTAAAAGCATGGTCTTTGATTATGGCTAATACCATAGACAAGAAAGTGTTAAATTTCATTAAAAGAATGTAATTTTAACCAATGAGACACAAAAAGATCAATGCAAGGTTTTTTATTGAGGTATTTAACTTTAAACATTAGAAAAAAAGAAAGAAATGTCACAAATACAAAACCTGTCTCAAATGAAGTCTTACTGTATATTCCCCTGCAGTAGGGATAAATAAATGCCCCAGTCAAAATCTTCGGAAATCTGGTCATTTAAGTAATTAAGGACCATGAATGGCTACATTCATTGCATTCCCCTACAAGTCAAAACTACCAAAAATAAAGAAAAATGCTGAATAAAAGGATAATTTACAAGCATGCATAGCATACCAATGCAATGTTCCACAGTAACTAATTTTAAACTTATAAATGTAGTGAAAACTTCCACTTGGCCTTTGATAAACATCAAAAGTTGGAAAAGATCTAACGCATTGAGATCAGCATTTGCACAATGTGGACATTTTACTCCCTGCTAGAAAAAAAGTGTTATTCCAAATCCTCAGAGTAGAGTGTTACATCAACAAATCTCTACTTGAACAGTAATACTTCTGAAACTGGCTGGCACAGATTCCATTAGTGCACAGTTCATAATACAACTGCAACCTTAAGAGACACTTTTGCAATTCTGTCTGAGAGTCAAGCTGACTACCAGCAAAAATCCTCAAATCCTCAGATGTAGCTTCATTTCTTTTGTTTAGGTAGACAACAACGGCAGTATATTATATACATACAACTGAAAAGCATTCAAAATATTTTGCAGCCAATGAGCAGGGCAAAACATTAGGAACGCTTTCAGATAATGCTGTATCCCAAGATTACGACCATACCTCAATAATTAATACATAATCAGCAACTTTCTCAAGTAAACAAAATACAAAAAATAGGAGATAATGTAAAAATAAAAATGCATGGCAGAACTTTTGAGTTGGACTGCATTAGATTCCACCTAGAATTATGTCCTAACAAAGCTCAGAACATAAACTCAGATCATGAACATCATCAGTGACTCATAGCAGTTCTGTTGGTAGACATGTGTTCAACTCACCCGGAGGAAACCTTCGCAGTGAACGCTGCACATCCAGCAAGACCTGGTTGTAGTCCTTATTATTTTCCCGCTCCACTGCTTCTACAACGACACATTACACATGCTTACACTCTGTGTAAATACATGCCATGCACATAAACAGCTATTTCCTGTCCACTGAGTCCCTTTTATTGCTCTGTTCACGAGTGTATGTAAAAGTAAGCATCAGAGTAACATACCGGGCTCTTGGTCCAGGACGTGAGGGGGGACGTTGAGGAGCCTTGGCCAGACCTGACAGCGTATCTCATCAGTCAGCAGCCCTCCTTCACTAATAGCCATCCTCCTCAGAGTTGCCACATCCACTGGATTCGCACTGAGGGCCTGAGAAATGTCCGCAATTTTCCTCTTCCTCCTGGTATCCCAATCTAACAAATGAATGATCGTGTTTGTCTGTGTTGACTTTTAGTCAAAAACTTCCCTTTACACAGAGAGAAAGCATTTATGAACGCTACGGAGGACATATTTAGGCACGTTTATTTACACCAAAATCAGTCTGAAGGATGCCACTACACAACAGCTCAGACTAGGAAGAGTGGACTTCACATGACACATTTCATTACCGTTACCTTGCCTTCCATTCACCGGTGACGATGCACCATCCTGTCGAGGTTTCTCCATGTTTTCCCTCTTCTTGATGTGTCCGTGTTAGAATTTATTACCAGCCATCCTTTTTTAAATCTTGGTAACCCCGATTAAGCTTTTTGCCGCTTCCAACTGGAAGCTAGCTAGCTGTCTAATTAGCAATGGCAACCTCATACAAACAGCCAAATAGTTAGTTAGCTATTGTGTTAGCTAGTCACCGAGCAAATGCCACGCCGCTCTGTTTCTAAAACGAATATTTCCTGCAACGTAGCCATCGTTATTAAGACAAGTGAAACCCTATGAAGAGGCAAAACGATTAGTACGACACAACGGCTACATGTTTACACTGACGGAAGTGGCCAAGGATAAATATGCGTTAGCTTCCCTGCTAAGACTGAATGATGACGTAGGGTCAGAACAGGGAAGGTAATGAGAGGGGAGGGGTGTCCGGTCCGTTTAGACAGAGAAAAAAAAACTCAGTTTAGAGATGCTACTCATAACAACATCAGTAATAAAGCTATAGTCATTATCAACATAACTGATTCACATGTTCAAACTAGTGACATTACTAGTCGAATATGGATCAATGTGATAATACTAGTAATAATAATAGTTATAATAATAGTAACAATAATAATATATGTCTTACTCAAAAATAGATAAAAATACGTTTTCTATTCCTACATATTCTTTTTATCCACTAATATAACACATAAACACTCAACATTTGCCTTACCTTTTATTTATAGCCTACATGACTATACTGTGTATGTTTGCTATGTTTTGCTATCTATCTATCTATCTATCTATCTATCTATCTATCTATCTATCTATCTATCTATCTATCTATCTATCTATCTATCTATCTATCTATCTATCT
>JAVQJG010257750.1:0-18346 GCA_036024015.1 Craterocephalus amniculus | reverse complement strand
AATAATAATAATAATAATAATAATAATAATAGTAATAATAATAAGAATAATAATAATAAGAAGAAGAAGAAGAAGAAGAAGAAGAAGAAGAAGAAGAATTATGCCCCATAAAAAATCTGTTATTCAAGTAGTCATATATTATTAACTTATTCATGTGGGAGGAACTCAAAAAAGTGAATAGACTGTGTGGAAGAGTCTCACCCTTTGTAAGGATTTACTGTGTGCAAAATTTGCACTTTCATTGAAAGGGACACCGTGTGACTGTTGGACACTAGAGGCGCTAAACCTGTAGCTTCCCACAGGCCACGCAACACTTTCACAAATTAAACAATCTCCATCCATGTTGTGGACTTGTCACATTCCTATTCAGGATTTAAAAAAAATGATTCTTCACATTCGAAGCATTGGATGGAGATATGAGCCCTGAATGCTCCTGGTATCCCAGGAAGCAGTGACTTTCGTCCAATCATGTCATTAACTCAATGCTATGAAAACATCAGCATTAGCTCTAAGCCTATGGGAGATTGCAGTATTCAGCTTCCTACTGAACAGCATTTGAAAGCTGTAAAACTAAATGAAGCCAGCTGCTAATCATTTTGTCACTACTTTGATATTTACATAAATCATAGTAAACACTTTTATTGCATCCAACATTTTACACACTTTTGCA
The DNA here is from genome assembly GCA_036024015.1 of Craterocephalus amniculus. NCBI lineage: Eukaryota > Metazoa > Chordata > Actinopteri > Atheriniformes > Atherinidae > Craterocephalus > Craterocephalus amniculus. Next base: position 17,676 of record JAVQJG010257750.1, on the reverse strand, counting down.
AGTATCATGTTATGCATAAAATGGTTTACATGGTTTACAAACCACGTGTTAAACAAACAAATACCCAAAGTTATATAACAAAATTTGTTTTAAGCCATTTATTAGACACACACACACACACACTACCATTGAGTCAATTTTCTTTCCATAGAAAACCCTGTCCATCATCTCAGCTGAAATTCTAGTTTTTTGAATAAAAGGATAAAGAGACAAAAATACCAAAACTACAAAGAAACCAGTGACAGCAGAAACAAAACAACAGCCTTAGAAAAAGAACCAAGGAGAAGGTAGGTATATTGTTTGTTGAATCTGAAACTTATTTACTATTTTTTGTATTCATCTGCCTAATTTTGCTTCCTTTTTTCATTTCAGGGCTGCTTGGTTAACGTGACAGAATAAGACAATAAAGAGAAACAAACAAAATAAAACAGCGACAACCAGAGTAAGAAAAGGCTTTGTAGGATAATGGAGGTGTAACACACCACTGTGTGATTGGCACCTTCAGCATTAATAACCTGAAATTACCTGAAATAACCATGGTAACACTGGCAATTTGCTTAAATCTTCCATCTTGTTGAAAACCACTGAACCTTTGAAATGTAGAAAACCAAGAAGTTCTGCAAGTAGATCGACTTATCGACTTAGTCTTAGGATTCATGATAAGATAACCCTACCTTATGTATACCACCGGGAATTATGGATTCAGGAATTATACTGAGTGTGCTGTGATTGCAATACGTTTTTCTATATTTAAATACACTTCAAACCCAGCATCCTTACAACTTCAGCAAGTAACAGTTAAAAGGCTTAGCATTCTGAAAGTGAGGGATATTTGAGGGTGGGTCTTGCAGCATAGAACAGTTTGTATCGGTTGAGCAGTTTCTATCACACAATCTCAGTCCCCTCAAACTCTGTAGTGCCTTCTTGGGTGAGCTGACAAACCTCATCTTGTAACTCTTGCTGATGATACAGCGTCTTCTCTGTCCGATTAGACTTCATTGTTTGCAAGATCTTTCACATTACTGCAACTGCTGCTCTGAAGTGAGCGATTGTGTAACGTAGCGAGCTGGTAACTGGCACAGAAGTAGCAGTAAATTATATCAATTCAGTGTTTGTGGAAACTGTCATATTGTTATTTGACATGATAAAGATTATCCGTTTCCCTAAGGATTAACAACACTTTCTGGCTTCAAAACATGGCAGGAACGTTGGCAGACTTTGAGATCCATCAATATTTTCAATGTCCACAATTTCTTTTATTACACATCTTTCTTAATAACCCTCTTTCAGAGTGTGTTGGCCAACCTTATAAGTTATATTCTTTTGCTATGTGGTAACATGACTTGGCTTACAGCAAACCAATGTGCCCTTTGCACTGCTTTAGAGAAGTGAAATGTGCCTGGCTGTTATTTTTACCCTGAAAGCTCAAAGACCACTTCTCTTTAACTGTTCTGTACCATTTATATCGCTCACCAATAAAGGTTTCTTTTTATTCTGTCTCCTTATTGTTCACCACTTTTTTTCTTCTGTTAAGGCTGTGAGACAGGCTGATTGCAGGACTGAAAGCCTAAAGGCGTATGCAAAGATTTGATGTATGGAGGAGTGAACAGAGAGCTCAATGCATGACTGAATGTGTGCAACACATAGCTGAATAATGTAAAAGTACATGTGAGGCTGAATTGCACACTTGTGCTGAGGAACGACAGTCAGCCTGACAGTACTCTGCCTTCATCAGGAAACAGCACCACCATCACTGCCAGTCCACTGTTCTGTACTGCAGTGCTGAGCTTAGGACTGAAAATGCACAAGACTTGTCTGCATGAATTCTGAATAAGTTATTATGCAGCAGGGAAAATTTAAGGAGGTTTGTGAGGTTGAAGAAAGGAGAGAGCATTTCTGATGGACGTGGATTACAAAAGGAATGAATGGCAGAGGCTGAGATGTCTGGACTCCATTTGAAGTTACTAAGAGTCGAGAACAGGGCCGTCTCAGTTCATGCTCTAAAATGCTTCATAAAACCTCACTTTTACAAAACCATAGCTAATGAAGATAACACCACAGTGGTGTGTTCTGTGAAGTAACTTCCGTCTTGTTTTATTGACAGCAGAATTCTTATGGATGGCCCTGCAGCCTGAGTCATGGCTGATAACTTCTATCACTTCTTCGTTGAAGCGTTTAGATCTGGGCTCTGTCAGGATGTTGCACAAAGGACATACAGACTGCTATGTTAGTTAATTATATGTCATCATCATCTGGTCAGTAATGAGATGTAATGTTACTTTTGATCGTCTGCTCACACCATGTTAGCTTAAAACAGGCTAACTTCCTGTAGCCAGCAGTGATTATAATACTTGCAGATGCAGAACTGAGAAACAGAAACTGTTCGCTTCACAACAAAGGATTTACACTTCACAGGAAACAAGTTGGCATAACAATATGTACAACAAGGCATCATTCAAATTTTAATATTTTTTTAACTAAGGTTGAAGTGAATGGGTTGAACTAGTTTACATCGGTGTATAAAAATGTGTAATATGGCACTTTCTGTTACCATTGTTCTCTGCCGCGATTTTGCTCCGACCTCCGCAGCATGCCAGTTTACATCGGGTACGTATCAGTACGGAGCGCCCGCGACTCCGGGCCGGGTAACAGTCTGAGTTCAGGAAGTAACATGGGAGAGCTGAGAGACTTCTCATGATTTAATCAGTTCTCACTACAATGACTGTAGATGTAGATGCTGCGGTAAAAAGGAAAAAAAGTCCCTCTGCCTGTTGGAGGATCGTTATCTGGTCATTAGGAGAAGGTCGAAGAGGTATAGGAGAAGGAGTAGGTTTCCCCTGAACTATCAGGGATATTTTATTTTTTATATCCCGGATGTTTTACACTTGTCCCCTGTCTGACTTCCTGTCTGGCTCTAGCTGAGCTGCTTGGATTGATCTGGTCTGGAAGTGCAGTCCGTTAAAAATAGAGTTGCCACACTTCTTTAGCAGAGAACCGTGAGAAGTTGCTTCTGGGACGGACCGGACATAACCCGCTATGCGACCAGTGTAAATTACCATTGACTATAATGGGCGCGATCAGCTCCGGTGACCACGTCAGAGACGTAACGTGGCGCTGACGGATCCGGTGTAAACTGGCCATAACAGTCGTGGCCACTTCGGTGTTTTTGTATAGATTTGACTCTCCTTGCAGTGTCAGTGATCACAGTGGGCTCACATGGAGGTAGTTCTTTGGATCTAAGAATCTCACTGTGGTAAGAACTCTGTCTTCTTATTGGGTTCCCTTTTTAAGTTGTATTTGTAGCGGAGACTGTTTTAGTTTTTTATCATTGTTAGAAAAGAATTGTTGTTCTTAAACTTAATATTTTTCTCTTTCCTTGGGCATCTAACAGCAATCAATATTTCAATGGTGAACTGAATGTAAATCACTCCCCTGGAACATGTTGTATATAGTGTCAACACGAAGTTGGGGCCTGTAGTGACACTTAAGTTTATATAGGCGAGCCCATCGAGTCTGCTGCCTCATTTGAAGACATGTTGGTCGGATTAAGTTGGTCGGTCTTCAAAGTACACTCTCCACAATCACACAACATCCCAACTTGAGGTCAGCAGCTCCCATCCTCCCTGAGCACAGTGTTGGCAGAGCACTGTTTCCCCCTCCTGAAACATTGAACTGTGGACCACAATCTCCTAGCATCCACCAGAAGTCAGTCTCTATGCTCTCCAAACTCCTCCCACGCCCGAGTTATGGACTCAGCGAGCGCTGATACCACACTGCGCTCAGCCTGCTGATACCTGTCAGCTGCCTCCCGCAGGCCAAAGATGTCCAACAGGACTCCTTTAGTCTGACGGCATCCCTCCCTGTCAGTGTCCACCACCGACAGGGAAAGATGATTATGATATTTCATTTTTAATTCAATCCATTATTTTTACTGTGGATTGAATAAATTCGGATTTTTGCGAAATAGACAAATGTGGAGGGTTCTTCCAGTGTTGAGACACTTTTATGTTTTGAAAGGAAAAACTGATACTTTGTCAAGTAATGAAGCCATTGAATGAGACTCCATTACGTACATGTTATTAATGTCAACCAGTAAACCAGGCAATCGTCTATTCATCTATCTCTCCATCCATAAAGTCTGACTTTTTTGCCCTGTAGCCCAGGACAGGGCTTCTCACCGGGGGACAGTGGCCGGCTTTGTTTCCATATCATGCCTCACATTCCCCAGACCTGCCCTGGTTCCCTTACATGCTTGCTCTGTGGGCAAGCAGCCCAGCCAGCCTTCCAGGCAGGGACCAAGCCTCCATCCATACAGCCGGTCAGCCATCCATTCATCCATTCATACACCGAGCGACTGACTTCTTGTACCCCCCTCCGGTCCAGAACAACGCCTCTCTCTGGGGGACAGTAGTCGTCTTTGTTCGTCCCCTCATGCCTCACATTCCCCAGACCTGCCCTGGGTCCCCCCTCCAGGCACAGGCCACTGGGAGGGGCAGGGGTCTCTGTACGCCCCCATTTCCCTTTCTCTTTCTGATATTATCGCTCTTTTAGACCTCACCATCATATCTACCACTTTTTCTTCCTGATTGCTTCTCTGTTGAGTCCCATGCTTAGCTGCGTTTCCACAGAGCACTTCTGATCCGACCAAACGTACAATCAGAATAAAATTGCACCATATAAACACATCGGCTGATCTGATCAACCTTCATAGTAAAGAAAGGGGCAGTTTAAGCTTTTTAATGATCAGATCAGCAGGAAAAAAAATCTATTCCTTACCTTCCTGTGGTGTATATTGTTTCTGCACATGCCTGAATCACGTGGGGGTTACATAAGGTGATGTATTCAGGTAAGACTTGAACAAAACAGAATGGGACTGTGGTGGATGTTTTTGTTGGAAACTGAAAGAGTTTAGATTACTCACTATTTCTATGGTCAAAAGGTTCAGAATGAATATAGAAAATGCTTGTTTTTCCCATCAAGTATGCGTTGTGCATGCCAAAAGCTTTACAATCGTAATAATTTTGTCCGTCATGTACATACAGTAGACAACTGACTCGATCACTTTATCCAGAGTCCATGTAAAACATGCTTGCTGGAATCTCTGACCGAATTGATTTTAACCAGGTAGATGAAATATTTGTCCGTGCAAATGTATAGCACGTCCAGCCTTTCAATACAACTCCTACACAGACTTTCCCCTCCTTTCCAAAATGTGTCCTCTGAAGTGTTTGTTGTTTAAGTCAGTTTGAGCAAAATGCACATTTATGCAAAAATTTGAATTAAACTTCTCTATGAGCATCTGTCAACCCAGTTTCTCCCCCGAAAATTCTAGTTTTAAACCTATCAACCATTATATCAACCATGATGTCGACCATTCGTCCATCTTTGCTGCAACCTGATCCAGGATCAGCAACATCCACCAACTCACCTTATTTGAGCCGCTCTCTCAGCACGGAATCACAAAAAACCCTGATCCACTGCCAGAGGCTGTCTGTACCTGCAACCCACTCCTATTCAGTAAGGAGAAGGGTGGAGGCGTAGGCTGTAATTAAAGATGGCGGCCTTACTGTCACACAATAGCTCTGCACAGAGTAGGCTTTTATTGCATGTATTTTTCTCAACGGGAAAGTGGGCAGTCTACCCTCTGTGAGCATTTAATTGGTTTAACAGCTGGAGAGGAGAAGCAGGAGGGGAGATGAGGAGGGGGCATCCAACAGTGAAAAGCGAACAAAGAAATAAGAGAAAAGTGTAAGTCACCAGGATTTAAATTTGCAGTCTGATGTTGATATATTTATCAGGAGCAGATTGATTTAAGATATTGTGCGTCGGAGGGGAAATTAATCATTTGCGCTGTCACTTCATCTGCACACTGTGCTCATAAGCATTCATCCAAATGCCTACTGGGAGAGTCTGGTCCTTGCCTGAGAAAATTGTTGGCAGGTACCATTTACCCTTCAGCATCATGGATATTATTATTATCACAGGGAAAAAATAGATATACTGACAGGAAATATCTTTTTTGTTTGTTCGTTTTTCTTCTTTTACTCCACACTACCGTCCACCCACCACTGAGAGGAGATGTGTGCATGTCCCCATGTTTTAGAAGGTTTTGTGTTTAGTGTCTGATCGGTTCAACTGTCTTTGTCTGGCCTTTGCCAATAAATGAAAAGTGGAGCAGAGCCTTGAGGCAAGGTGAGGCCCCAAAGTTTTCAGCTAATGGCGATTCCACTATTGGGTCTGTCCCACCAACCCTCAGGGACAACAGCGGGGATTCAAAATGTAATTATCTGCTTACATTACAGCGCAGAGGATGGAGACTGAATTATCAAGTCTAAATGCCCACAATTTCCAAAAATAATTTCCCTACAGCATGCTCTCATTTTACAATCATGTGTCAAACAACATATTCTCTGACTTTATTATCCATGCAAAAAGTCTAAAAAATCTGTGTATTAGGGGATTTTAAGTATTACAAAACTAAGACCTGCCAGTAAACTTCAGGGGCACAGAGTTTTAACATTGAAATTTTTTAGTGTGGTTTTAAACATTGAAAATATTAAAATGATGTTGAGAAACAATGCATGTTTGACTTAAACTAACTTTGTCATTTAGGTCCATTTTCTTTCTAGCATTTTATCCTGTCTTCTTTGAGGGTTTATTTTTTCTTCTGTTTTTATTTCATTTCTTTTATTTTCTTTTTAAAGTTTTATTTTAATGCATTTATCAATGCTTGTTCTGCCCCACGCTGTTATGCTTCTAATTTTTTGTGTAAAGCACCTTGAATTGACTTGAACATGAAAAAGTAAATAAACCAGGCCTGCCTTGCCAGACCACAGAGAGCAGGCTATTCAGCCCAACGTAATTTTGAACCATAAACAACATTATGTGGCTTTATTGTTATGAAAAATGGTTTCTACTCATAAACAAAGATTCATGGAAACAATAAATTTTCCTCTCTTTCATATGATATCTAATGTAATTTAAAGAAACCTGACCAATCCAAATGAATAAATATCAGCTAGATTTGAGTATTAGAGCTCAATGTTGCTATTCTTTCTCATTTTAGCTCCAGGACTTGAATCAATAAAGGTATGTTCAAAGTTTTAGATGCCTCTCCTCCTACTTTTAAATCCTTCTCAAGTGAATCTGCATGACATTTGTTTTAAAAAGCTCTGGTTTTCAAGGGAGGAGTAACTCTGACCTCCAATGAAGATGACAGTGTGAGGTGGAGGGAATGTTCTGAGGAACATTTTTCCACATTGGGGTCACCAGAGGACTCTCAGGCATCAGATTCTGCTTCTCGGATAAAAATCACTGAAGCTGGAGGTTTGAAAGTACTTACAAAGCACCTGGCTGGTCAAATCTGTTAAAAACTGCTTAAAGCTCTAAAAATGGTGGAGGTATTGGCTGACAAGCTTTTGGAACAGCTCCATATGGACTTGCTAGGATGGTGTTCCCTGTCAAGCTGTAAAATAATCCACCATTTTGCAGTGCATGTTAAAATGTTACATTTGATCATTGCAACGGAGGAGTGTTTAAGCAGTGTCTTTTTAAACCATTGAAGGTTAAGCACATATTACCAGCAGTGTCTGCCAACCCAATTCTCACTTTGTCAGCGTTTTCCTGTGAGCATAATGTAATGAGGTAAACATAGGTCAGTGGGTGCTAATCCATGTGTGTGTACAGATCTAACCATTTGTCCAGTGAGTCAATTTTATGACTGTGCTGATCAATTCAAGCGGACACTTTGAACTTTCCTTGTAATCAGCCTTTTGTGAGACTCCAGTGCTGCAGGGGTAAAATCCGGTCCTCGAAGGTGCTATCCTGCAGGTTTTTGTTGTTTCTCTGCTCCAACACACCTGATTCAAAATGAACCAAACAACAAAAACCTCCAGGATAGTGGCCCTTGAGGACCAGAGTGGCCTAACATGCTCTGGATTCTATTAGCAATGGATCTCAAACTTTTTAAGCAACAGCCCCCAAATTAAAATATGTTGGTTTTCACAAGTAACTGCATTGTGTTAAAGTGTTAAAAAATTAAGTTTTTAATTTCAAAGATTTATTTGCATCTTTTTTGTTTGAGGACCTCGGCAGCCTCCATGATGTTCCCCCTGGTTAGCATGGACTGGGATAGCAGCTGCCGGATTGGGAAACTCTGTGCTACTTTCTAGTGTTTATATATTATTATATTATTATTATATATTATATAATATATATTACACATTTGTTTACCCCAAGGTTAAAACATTTGTAACTTTTAACTACTTTCTGCTACTGTCCTGAAGCTAACATTATCCTCGAAGGATTCAGCTGTTTAATCTGTATCCAACATTTTTCCAGATGTGTTTTGTAGTAAATGAGGGTAACATCTCCAAACTGTTCTGGGTATCTTTCATCACACTCACAAGTTCTATAAGCATGCATGGAACTGCCATTTTGCTCAGGAAGGGAATTTTTGCCTGGCATTCCACTCTTGGTTGCCGTTGCAAACGTACAATTGGTCAGTGGTGGTTTTAGGGCAGGAATGGTGAAGGATCACTTGTAGATTAAATAAATTCTGGAAAATGCTTCAGCTCAGTAACTAAGGGCAACTGTTGGGCAGACTCTTAATCACTTAGTTCTATTAATTCAGTTTTACAGAAAGATTTCCTTTAAGTTATTTTCAGACTGAGACATTCATCACACGCTGAAATTCCAAAAGCTTAAGTCACGATGATTCAGAGTAATTAAACTTGCAATGATTTTAACTGTAAAACCCTGGTATATATGGTTTTACAGGGTGACGCATGCATGATTTTTCTGACGAAGAAAAAAATAAATGTTTGCACCAAACAGTAAAAAAAAGGAAGTAAAAAAACACGGGGCACAAAGCGGGGCCTCTGCTGAGTGATGGATTAATTTATCCTTGTAATTTTGTTGTATTTGGGGGGGGGGCATTCTGGGCCAAAAGCTTTCAGACATCTTTCTAAAGATCCACTGAAACCCCACAGAGAAGATTACCTCATTGTGCTGCCATTACTCCCTTTTGCTAATACTTCACTAAAATTTCTTCCTTTAACTGAATGTTTCAAAGACATTTCCCAGAGAAGCTGAATTTGGTAAATGTCCGAATCAGCTGCAGCAGATTTTATGTAACACATCCAGCTCCAGAAGTACAAAGTAAAGAACATTGTTGTCTGTATCCACAGCAGGCACGTACACTGATGATGATTATTCTATGCTGCTGCTGGAAAAATGGAAAAGTACTGGCCTTTGTAAGAATGGTAGTTTAACGATACATTTACCTCATTTTTCTGAGATGCAGTCCTGATTATTGCTTACCTTATAAAAACATGATACTGTCATTTATTCACTGAATAAAGCTGCAGACAGAAAGATGCAGCTCCACCTGGTGTAAAGGTGCAACATCAACAATGAAGTACGGCTTAATTACATTTATTAAATTTAACATTTTTCTGATCCACTTTATGCAGTTTTTTCTTAAAAAAAACATTAATACAGAATGTTTCCCATTTTTCAGCATTTCAACATGTCACGTTATAACCTAATTTCCATTATTATTGTTGTTGTTGTTTGGGTGACAGATCTACACCTCAGTACAAGACGTTCTACGAAACAGAAGCACATGAGTCGGAAGCCGAAGAATTATTAAAAAGTAAAACAAACTCTAAAAGGGTAAAAGATACCAAATTAAAACAAAAAAAAAGAATAAGACAGGCCAAATGGAGGAAATATAAGTTATAGTGTGAGAAATAAAATAAAAAAGTAAACAAATTTTTAGATTAAAGCTTGATACAAATATAAAAAAAATCTTCACTTCCTTTTTTAAAAAAAGAAAAAAAAATTGTCTTGAAATCAAAATGTGATGAACATCATTGCGTTGAGTTGTATGATGACTGAAATGATCTGATTGACACATCAGTGTCCTTTATAACCGCCGTTGGCTGATATTTATTGTGATTTTAGTCAGCTTGTTCATTCCTACCTTTAACACGCTGAACAGACCTGCCACAGTTTGTCAGCGTTGTCTGTCAGGCTGCCCAATTTATATATGTTTCGCTTAGTCAGTGGGGCAGGGAGGGAAGCCTGGGGCAGGTCTCTCTCCTGGAGGCAGGTACCCACTGCCTCAACCCCCTCCAGGAACAGTGGCAGCTGAGGAATTTGACTAGCACAGAGTATGTGTCAAAAAGTAATGCAAGGGTCCTAAAGCAATCTCTGGGAGGATAGAAACCTCCAGGGAAGCAGGAAGGGAAAAACCTCATGATCCCTTTAACTTTGAGGTTTTGAGTGGGAGGTATTTGAGAAGTTATTGCAAGGCTGGCGGCAAAGCATTCAAAGTAATCACTTCGTCATCCTTCAGTGTCAGCTCTGCCTTTTCTATAGTGCTTTGCCAGAGTCGCATATTTAAAGTTAGACCATGCTCATAGCAGTACAACAAATACACAATTGTTTTGCACTATGCCTGCTGATTACAGCCTGATTGTGACATCTGTGATGAGGTGTCCTGTATCTTTGATGATGCTCCCTAACAGAAGCTTGGACATGCTACTGGGGTTAAAGGTCAGATTTATTCAATAGAATTTAGTTTGTTCTTATAAATTATGAGTCTTCCTCACACAACAGAGTACAGTTCTTCTGGGTTTTGCTAAATGTCTAAGGGGCCGTCTGGCACATCTGGTGCATCAGAGAACATCTGTCTCTTGTATTTTAGAGATGTGCATCCCAGTTACTGTGTGAAAGTGTGCCATCAAAACGAGTCAGAAACACAGTTTTAAGGTCTGAAAGTTTAAAATGACTCCTATCCAAATCCAATCCAAGTAAGCGTAGTATTAGATGGCATTTTTCTGTGGCTGAATAATGTCTGTTGAGCTGTTTGGTCAAACCTGCACTGACTCTACAAATCTGAATGAATGTCTTACCACACAAATTCCTTTTTATACGCTAACACTGCTGTAGGTCCAAAGCACAACCTCCCACTTTGGTTTGGAAAGTGTCACAGGGATATCTGAGGCAGTACTCGCCATCTGGTGTTAACATTTCCCACCCAGTGAGCTCATATGGAGCGTGCGTATTCATTCATGTGTGTGTGTTTTTGCATTTGTGTGTTTATGTGTAAATTGGGGCAGGCAGGGAGCATGTGGCAATATAGTCAGTACCTTAATTATGTGCGGTGGTTTGGAACCTATGGATCACGCCAGCCCCTCCTGTCGACTTCTTCTCAAGCCGCACACTGTGCTGTACACACAAACATGGGTTCACACTCTTGAACTGTCTTGGTGTGACAACTTGAAGATCCCTTTAGAGTGTGTGAGGATTAACAAGAGGACAAAGTCATAGAGGGTAACATAAGTTCGATTCGAGCTAAAGTGACAAAAAAATGAGACAATGTCTTTAAAGATGGGTTTTTCTACAGATACAGAAATCTGGATGATAATCAGCATTGTGGTTTGTTTTTTGTCCTTTAACAGTTTCTTTTTGGTTTGTTTGGCCCTTGCCTGTCATTCATTCCCATAAATTTTACTTTGGATTTTATCAGTCACATGACTCTGAAGCGGTGTCACACAATAACATGTCCGGGTGTTACACTGAACTCAACGAAAGGTCCTACTAATAATTCCCATCGTTACAGTATCATCCCATCAAACTCACATTCCCCCAACCTAATGCTAATTTAGATTAGAACTCCTTGTGATGATTGTTTTTATAAAAAAATCACAGTGGTTCCACAACATAACATCAATAGTCAAGAAATATGTATTTTTTCTGTGTTTGGATATTAACAAAGATCAAATAAACTATGTGATGTTTGTTATTTGCTTTATTTTTTATGTTTATGAAAAACAAACTTTATGTGCACGTTTGGATATGAACTTGGCAAAATTATTCTCAAATTCCAGTTAATTGCCATAAATTCCTGATAATTCCTGATAATTCCCATAATCCCGAGGAAAGTTTCCATGTTGAAATATTCCATGGAAAGTTTGGGGAATTTTACCAAACCTTTGCAATCAGCGTTATTCTCCATTGTTATATCCTCAACAGATGCAATGTCTACATGAGATGTGTGTGGTATCACCAGCATCCATAACTACACACCGATTGTTTATCAGACTCTCCAGATTTCCAGAGAACATTTTGGCAGGTTCAGTAGAATAAGATTAACCCCGACTGCCTTTTCCTAACCTGTCAGTGGTACACTGAGAAAATGGTATGAAAAAGTGCACAGAGCACTCGACAGACCTGGATCCCTCCAGAGACAGGGCCCAAAATGTAGGAAAAGACAATATTGTGTTTGTCTGATTATTTGTTCTATCTAACCTGAATAACACAAGTTTGCAGTTATACTGAGTTCTTAGGAAGAAATTTCTGTCTTGGCCAACAAATTGCTCCACTGAGCAGAAAGATCTGCACTGGTCTGTGTGGAAACAAAGCTCCTTCAGAATTCTGAATTCCCCATACTACTCTCTGATTCTCAAGAACCCACAACCTCCTTTTGCTTTCATGCTTTTTAGTGCAATGGGCACATCTTTGTTGCTGACAACACTGAAGAAAACCAACCAAGAACTTCCTTCTTCCCAACAATTTGTTCTAAGTTTTGAAGAATTCCTCCTACTTTTGCTCTGTTTTGAGGAATTCAACATAAAACAGCTATAAAATGTCAGGTTTTAACGATTCTGATGAAAAAACTGAAGCTGTAGACGTCAAGGAATTGCATTTTAGTTTAAAACAGATTACAGAAAAACGACCTTTAAACATTTGTATGGCATCTTACTTTCTGATTACTTGTTTAAGGAGAGATTTGTGATCTCAAAAATGCAAAATAAAAATCTGTTTTATTGTAATCCTGTCAGAAAATGATGATCATTAACTTCTATCAGATCCCCAAGATAATAAAAAACCTTCTTGAGGTGGGGAATCTCCCCATAAATACTGAGGCGTAAGCATACCCTTTCATGCAAGGAAAGGCATCTGCACCTTCATCGGTGTATAAAATACAATCTAAAGCATACACACCCACACACACACACACAATTTCATTGCCTGTCAAGTTTCATTTGTCAGATGGAAAAACAGAGAAAATAAATTTCACAGCTCTGATTGGTAAATTAGACTTTGTTTATATGTGTTTATTTGCCCGTTTTTAAAAACCCACATTGCCTTGTGGCAGTTGTTTCTAAAATGACCTGCAAGTAGAAGCTCCAGAGCTGCTGGGAGTCTCCCGCCAATTTCATAATTAAGGCTAAGAATGAATTTAGATGACATGAGAGCATTCAGCCGACTGCACGTCATAGCTGGAATCTGAAAGATTGAGAGTGTGCAACAGATCTCTTCAGTACCTGACAAAATAACCAGATATAATAATGCTCCAGATTTTGCTCTCACAAAAAAATTATGATAAAGAAAAATCCTGTTAATAAAAAAATCTAGCAGGTAATCTCATGTATGTTTCCAATGTAGAGAAGCAGCTCTCCCAATGAACAATGATTACTAGGCAACCATTCTAAACGTTTTCCCAGAAACTAGTGGCGAACTAACTACCAAATAAGGCAGTATCGATCTAATCCAGTTTAGTAATTCTAATCGTTAGCCTCTCTAATGCTAACACCAGTAGCATCTCCTTGCACCGGTGCAGGTAATCTGTTCTGTTCTTCAGCACCGTGCTATCAGCTGCCTAAGCTGTGACCACTTCATTTGCTGCTTTCCATAGACGTTTTTGGCCTGGTACGAGATGTTTCTGATTGGTTCAGCTGCACACAGAAGCAGGATGTTTGTGACTGTAACTCTGTTTGTAACTGCACTGCAATGGACTGATACAGTATATAGCTAAGTGTATGCATATGTGGTTTGGGAAGTTGTAGAGCACGTCCAAAAATGAGGCTCCCCAAAAGCTCCTGTACAATTCTGGTTTCTCACATCCCTGCAGGGAGTCTTGTCAGGTCATATCATAAGAACGTGACCAGAAGCAGGCAGAAGTAATCTGGACCAAGTCTGAATATGTCCTCAGTCTATCCAAAATGTTTTTACATCGATATTTAGTGCAGTGCACCAGTGTTAATATAACCTCAGATTCATGATAGTTCCAAACAGATGAAGACGAGACATTTTAAATCCTCCAATACCCCTACATCTTCTCATTTAGTGCTTATTTGCTGCCTGGGGTTTAGAATATAGCTTACTAACTTCTTAGCCTTCCATGCGGCTCAGAGTTGTTTTTTTGTTGCAATCCGTTCTTATCTACAGCCTTTACAGGCGCTGTAATGTGACGTCATCAAAGTCCTTACTCCAAGTTAACGGAAGTAAATAAGGACGAATCACCACAAAAATGCAACTCCAAACCACATGGAGCTCACAGAGGGATCAGACCAGAGATTCATAACAAAACATTGGTGAAATCAAGGACTTTCATGGCAGAAATTGCCGTATTTTGAGCCTGCGGAACCTGCCCTGTTCATTCCAATTATATTGGATATATGCTGATTACGAGTGGATCTAAATATCTCCTGAAAGAGTTCAAGTTACAGCAAAACTGTCCAAGTCAGTAAATGGTCATGTTTCATGCCAGAAAATAGGGGAAAAAACAAACTAATCCTTTAAATAGAACATAAATGGAAAGATAAATAGTGAAAATATGTACACAATGGCAAAGATGTGTATTATTAGTTTGCTACAAGCAAAATGGCAGCACCATTCTCCTGGTGACTGAGCTGCTGTCGAGGCTCTGCTGCTCCCCTCTCCAGACCCGCATAGATTCTGACCTGTGACTACCTCGACTGCTTGTTCATATGTGCAACCCTCTCTCTGCCTTTGTACCTCACAAATAAAATAACAAAGTATGGTCATGATGGCACAGCAGTCCTGATATTCCGGGTGTTTAAAAGGAAGCTTTTCACTCTGGTTTCCAACTTGGAGGCCCAGAATTACGAAAGAGAAGATATTATTATATGGTACATGTTAAATGTTTCTGCTGCAGCTAGAACCTGATTCATACCAGCTTCTATCTCAGATTAATGTTCCTCAAAAATACCTGACTAAAAAACAAAGTAAATAAATGCCTTATTTGTCTTCTGTCACAGATTTCACTTCATCTGGTTAAATAATGCAAATGAAGGGGTGAGGAACAATACATGTACACACGCATGCAGAATATCATGAATGCACATGGAAAGATGCAGTCAAGCAAGCACAGTGACCATTAATGTCAACTCCCAACTGTGCACACACACACACACACACACACACACACACACACACACACCAGGATAGCAATGTCTTCAACTCACACAAACCGTTTGGATGAGATGGTGGCTAATGAGACCATACGACTGCTGGGCGTGAAATAATGCCCTGACACACACACACACGCATACAAACACACTTCAAATCATTCCCCTGGTACTACACACAAAGCCACATGCTCCAATCAGGGCCCAATGAGCCCATGCAGAGGAAGAGCAGGCAAACAAAAAAAGAGAGGGAAAGGCCTGAGGGGGTCAGGAAACAGAAACACAGCTTTCAATAATATCCATAATTTCAGCAATAACTCCGTGTGAAAAGAGTTCTGAGACCACCTGATAAAAATATTTTATGTTATGTGTCCAGGTTCCTTTCTATCATGTCAAAATGTTGTGTACAATCAATTTGCCCTATGTTTCCATTCCATCCACCCAGTTTTAGCCATTTCTGTACATGACATCATTCATTTGAGGGAAATGGTAAAGAATGACATTTCAGTCAGAAAATGAGCTTCCTGTGCTGTGTGTGGACGTGGTGATGATGCCAGAGTTCAGAGACAAGCTGCTGTACTCTCACTTTCACCGGAGACACTTGCAATCCTTCCAGCATCTGAAGAGGCAGGAACTTAACATGTTTTCAGATTCACCATGGGATTTAAATGACCTATGGATATCAGCGAGATGATCACACTGATGATAGGAAAGTATAGAATTAAGATGTTCATTTAGAAAAACGGCAAAAGTGCTGCTTTTGTGCTTTAAATGAACAGGATGAATCGTGACTATAAAATGTTGCTGCGATGAGTTTGCAGAAAAAGGGGCAACATTAGCAGTCATTTGGTGGTCTGCTTTTGTCTTTCACACGGAGAGTTTAGACTTAAAGCTCTGCCAGATGGTTCTCTGGACATGACTGAGGTCATTTTTTATCTACAGTAGCATCAGTGGGAACTGAGTTATCACCGTAGCACGCCATGCGTGTGATACAGAGACCCCTCCTCGGATAGCTTCCAGCAGAGACACCCTGTTAATTCTACAAACAGAAACCTTTCATCAGCTGATCTGGATAAACAAAAGAAGTTGGAAATGCTGCTGGGGCACTGCAGCCAATTTACCCCTGTTTATGGTATATTTGTTTCAACATTAAGGTTTGAGAGTATGAGGACTAAAGTAACTAAGGTCTGTTTTTCTGTAAGTACAGGTAAACAAACACTTACAGGAGTATTAAAAACATGATAAATACCCTGATAGAGTACATTTAGAAAGAGACAGGAAAAATCGTTGTTTAATAGGCTACGGTGGATTCATGGTCATATTCAAGAAACTAGTTGGACATTTGTGACATGGAGCATCATCCTGCTGGAAGTAGCCATCAGAGGATGCTACACTGTGCTCAGAAAGGGATGGACATGGTCAGTAACAACACTCAGGCAGGCTGTGGTGTTTGGATTTTGCTTCCTGTGGATGGTACTAAGGGAGCCAAACTGAGCCAAGACAAAATCCCCTACATCACTGACCTGAACTGTTTACACAAGGCAGAGAGGGTTCATGCTTTCATGTTAACACTCAATTCTGATCCTGATCTAAATTTAGCTGGTGAAATGGAGACTTCCAGTCTTCTGCTGTCCACTTTTAGTGAGCCTGTGAAATGTAGCCTCAGTTACCTGTTTTTAGCTGACAGGAGCAGCACCAGGTGTGGTCTTCCTCTGCATCACGTTTGGACGCATTGTGCTTTCAGAGATAGTAATCTGGTTGTGGTTGAGTTATGGATGCCTTTCTATCATCCATTATGAGTGGCATGGGATTGGCTGTTTAGCTTTGTGCATCAACAAGCAATGCACATGACATCACAGGGGCTTTGCCCAGCAGTTTGGCAGAACCTGTTTCTGACAAGCAAACTATGTTAAAATCTTTTCCAAAAACATGCTAGAAATAAAGTTCCTTACCAGGATAAGCTCACGAGAGAAGGAAAGAGTCATTATGATACAAAATCAGCCCTAAATTATTACTTTGATTGTTACAATTTGCTGAACATGTCTGAAGTTTAGATATGGATATAAAGCTGCTGTTTTCCTCTCAGACATTGATGCTTATGTTTGTACGTATGTCATGAATTTAAAAAGTATCGATCAATAAATGCTCCGGAGCCGATAAAAAATATATGAATGAAGACATGTTATTCTACAAACTGCCGGCTGCAGCTACACAATCGTATTGATATTGTGTATGTAAATTAAATACTTATATGCCAGTTCATATGGATTCATTCCTGATAAATTAATATATTCTGGATGTTATAAAAGGAAAAGACAGATATCTGAAAACCGCTACAGGAAAGTTTGCTTAAGCAAAAGGAGCAGAAGGAACATTCACAATGTGAATATTATGCTAATATATAATATATAATATTACATTTTTCTTGTAACAAGTATATATATATATATAT
>JAVQJG010257708.1:0-15875 GCA_036024015.1 Craterocephalus amniculus | reverse complement strand
AAGAAAGAAAGAAAGAAAGAAAGAAAGAAAGAAAGAAAGAAAGAAAGAAAGAAAGAAAGAAAGAAAGAGAGAAAGAAAGAGAGAAAGAAAGAAAGAAAGAAAGAAAAGACAGACAGATTGAAGGTGATGTCTTCATGGCGGTAAATACGTTTTTATGACATTTTCTTGCCACAACATAAAACAAAATTCAATCAGCCCATATAACATAAACTTGTTGTTGCACTCTCATATTAAATTAATAGACTCTGACAAAGAGGGGAAAGAAGTCCACACAAAGCCACAGTAAGCACACACCCCTTTGTTGTCAAGGAGATTTCTTTTTCCTCTTTTAAAGATTGAACAAGCACATTTCTCATGTTTTCACACAAAGCTTATAATAAATGTAACAATGATGGTCACCTTAAAGCTAAGGTGGTTTATAAAGGATTAGGGAAACTTCTCTGAAAATAACACGCAGATTCACACAGAAATGAGCTTACATTTATCCATGTGTCTGTTTCTAAAAATCCTTTTATTTGAGAATAAGTCTCATGATAGGCAGGCAAGGGGAGATTAATGGAAAAAAGTGATGTAAAAAAGTAAGAGAGAGCACGAGCAGGTGATAGACAAAGAAGGGAGAGCGGCAGAGGGAGTGTAGTGTTTCAAGGGGATTAACACTGCTTCACTGTGTTTTATTGCTACACCCCTCTGGATATTTTTAGTCCAACATTAGCGCAATGATGCTAATGACGGAGTATGGCGGGAGTTTGACCGCAAAAAACCTAATCAGAGTTGCCTCGCTGCGGGGCAGGTCTGCTGAAAAATATCCGCACTCGCTAATACACATACGCTGACTGCGCTGGGATTACATTAACATGAGAGTTTGAGCCCAGACAGGATGTAAGTTTAAGTACAGTGCTCAACCACTTGGCAGGGAGAAACTGTAGACTAATAGAGGAAGAGGACAATCTCCCCTGCCCAAATCCTCCCCCCCTTCGTATCAAGTGAAATCCTCATAGCTAGGATCAGGAAGTGGCGCAGTAGGTAAACCTAAATTCACAGTCAAGTGTGAGTGCACCATTTCAGCAACATCTGTACTGTTTAGTCACAGTGTAAGTCAAAATAATGGCCATGAAAAGGTCAGGCACAACTGCTTTTTTTTTTTTTTTTACCTTGAGCATTTCAGGCTTCATTCAGCATGAAAAAAACAAATGAGTTTATTTGATTGATTTGCAAGTGGGTCAAACTCTTAATGAAGACGGAACGGAAGAGAGACTGATGCAGCTCTGGTCACAGCTGCACCAAGTTAAGAGAATCCCTCCATTAATAACATGCAGGCTACCACAACACACCCAGACACACACTTATCTTAGCCCAGACGGCTCTATCAGCCTGTCAGGTCAAGCCATCAGTCGTAAAGTCACACATCCCTGTTTCCGTTTGATGTCTGCTGCTTAGCGGAGTGGAAGGATGGGGTTGGGGTGATGAAGGGGGGGGGGCTCCTCTTTTATAGAAAGATTTTAACAGGCCGCTGCCGGTAAACAACGGCCATGTGGAGCTCATAGAGGACTGGCGTGTCTCTTAACATGACACACCTTCTGATTCAGATCCGGGCAACGTTATAAAAACAGCTTTGATAAGGGCAAGTGGTTAACTTGTGTTTGTGTTTGTGTCAAGGAAGAGGGGCCACTTGGCATGTTTAACGAGAACATACATATTGTTTTGATGACTTGAGAATGAAAATTTCCCTGTCAGAAGAAAGAAAAACCCATCCAATAACTTGCTTGCCTTTCCAACTGTTTCCAATATCTTCAGTAAACACGTTTGTAATAATTTCTGAACCATGGGTGAGAATGTACAGATCACTTTTTTCCTATTAAAACATTTTGCTTTTTATGACTCCGGACAGCTCTGGCACGGATAACCAAGGTTGTAAACATGAAGAACGAGAGGAAAGTTTATCTCACATTCAAAGTCACACATGATTATGAAAAAAAAACAGCCATGTTGTTGCCATGTAAGTTTTATGAATTAGTTTTTTTTTTATTATCTTAATTATTTTCTGCTTGCTGAATATTCGAATGTCGGTGTGATCCATATTTTTATCTTTGTTCCTGATGCTTTGGATTTGGATTGTTCTTTTTCTCTTTGGATCCACTTTTATGGAATGTTAATTATTTCAAGGATATTAAATTGTGATCTTAATCGGTGTTATTTCTTCCTTCATTTGTCTTTAATTAGATGATCACAGTAGTAACAAAGTGAAAATAGGATGTACTAAATGCCCATCTAACCATGTGCAGTAGCTGCACATTCCCATGACCTTAACTTTGCTATTTCAACTCAAATTAACAGGGCAATTCAGTCTTTGCCAGCTTTAATAATGCACTGAAAATGCACCTATATTTACCATAGTCTATTATAAAAAATAATATAACCTCACTACTTCATTTGTCTGACTGGTTGTCCATTGTTTATCGTGGCCTGTTGCTGCTCCTTGTTCACTGACTGTGAAAACAAAGCCAAGGAGGATCTAAGGTCACTCATCACAGGGTCAGCGGTTTGATCCCGGCCCCTCCAAATGTAAACATATCCTTGGCCAAGACGATGAAAATGAAGTTTTCATAGGGCCTTGCAATCAGTTTGTTCACTGTTGAAAGGAATAAAAGCTGGGTCGAACAGGATGACCTGCAGCTATTACTTAAAAATAACTTTCTTGCTGTCATTTTCCCCCTCAACTTAAATCGTTTTTACAGGGAGGAAAGCATTTTTGGACTCTAACCTCCCAATTTTCTATTACATAGTTACAAAGCAAAAGGTATACTTACCCAAACTCCAACTTCACTTCCTTTACATTTTAGGAAGTGAAGTTTGGAAATGAGGGCCTCTTTAACCAGCAATAAAACTATGTCCTATACATTAAACAAATAATAAATATACCTGCCAAAGAGATTCTACCACTATGGTGTAAATGTGTCCGTCTGTCGGCTCAGCAGAACAGGGCTGCAGCCAAGTTGTTGGATTTCCAAGAATCAATGGGGGAGATATTTTTAAGCTTGGCTTGTTTGGACTTTAAAAGCTGCCTGTCATAGTATCTCAGTGGGCAACAGATGCTTTGCCACTTTTTCAAAAGTCAAATCTAAGTGTTGTGTTTGGCCGATGATAATCTGTGACGAATGACCTGACGTGTGGGATCGTGACTCTCCCTCCTTCCCTCTCTTTCATGGATCAAAGTGAATCCAGCTGGTAGTGATCCTAACCTCCACACGGTGGGATGTGACCCACCAACCTGCCAGCACACACTAACACACACACTCATACACAAGCACACGGTCCGGCAGCCGGAGCTTCGTGCCAAATGCCAGAGGGTGTGCATGTGTGAAACAGAGTTTGTGTATATGTGTGTGTGTATGTTTGTCTTGCTAAACCCATGGGTACCTTTTTCACCTTGAGGTCAGAGGTGAACAGAGCAATCAAAGCTAGCTTGCATCTGCTGCCTGCCTGGACACGTCCTATGTGTCTCTGCCCGTTTGTGTGAACGTGTGTGTCTGTAAAGTGTTTCAGCCTAAAGCCATCCATATCTAAGAGTGTCCATGGCTCTGTGAGCGTGTTGGCATGTGTGAGTGCTTAGATTTGTGTTGCTGCATGTGTGTGTTCACCCCTCCGGCTACAGTTGCCCTTTAGTCCACAGGAATCCCTCATCAAAGAGGGAGGATGTCCGAGGTGTCTGGACTGTCAAAACCTGCAGGGAACTTTTAAAGCAGCCACCGCTGGTTGTAAAGTAATACTGAAAGTTTTCGTTCTCCACATTTTAAAGCAGACAAAACACACAGCGAGTGAACATGGTTGTACTTTGTGTACACACACACACACATACATATACAGCATGTTTTATCATTAATATCACACTTTTTTTCCTTTTAAATCAGATGCTGGCTAGAAGGAAATCAACAACTGCTCGGGACTTTGTCATTGTTACTAATACATCAATACTGAAATGTAAATATTAAACCACACTGCTGCTAAGGTCAGCATTTTAACAAGCAGGTCCATATGCTGAGGCCTTCTAATGGAGAGGTTTCCCTGACAATGGGATCTGACTGCTAAGAGTTTATAGCGAAGCGAAGGAAAGGATGATTCTTATGTATCATGCAGATACAAAGTAGACTGAACAAGGGGGATGTGATTTCAAAGGATATGAGAATGAGCACAAAAGTTTTAAAGTTCCTCTCCAAAACCTAAGCTTGTAATCCTTTCGGGGAGGGGGGGGCATTTTATATAAATGCCACAATGTTTCTGTGCCATTATATCTTTATTAGTTATTGATAGCTGTGATAAATCACATCACTCTTTAGGGAAGAAGTTAAAAAGGCATTAGAAGTAGTGTACTGCAAGTAGTACTACCAAAACCGTGGGTTTCTGTGTGTTGTTCTAAGAACCAGTTTTGTTTGGAAATAAGATTCAAAGTTACCCAAACTTTAAAACTCTGATCTGCCACACAGAAATCAGCTTGAGCCCTGACACCTACAGAACAAGAAGCTGCGGGAATCATTCAAACACTCATACAGTATATTGACTTAATTCATAGCCTTCCTGATCAGTCAAAATACATTTTTACCTATTTTACAAATATTTGTGCTAAGGTTCTGGCTTTTCTCTGGCCCACTCTGCACGCTGATGAAATCTATGATGATGCTGATACACCACAGGATTCAAGGATACTCAGCTATGGCTTTGACTTCGTCCTTTGCACATGAAATAAATCTGTTAGCATTTAAAAGAACAACATATGGACATTCTAACCAGGTGAAAAATTTCTATTTCACAGTAAGCGCAGTGCTCCTGTGTGCTTGTCAATATTCCAAAGTGAAAAAGCTTTTGGGAGAAATTGGTTAGGATAGACTGCGGAGATTAAACGCTTTGCTTAGAGTGAATTTCTTTTAATAAAATCAACAAAAGCACAAATATAAATCCAATCCTCATAAATCATTCGGGTTCTTGGTTCTCCGCAGAAAATCTTTGCTTTGCATGTATATTTGTTGTGTTTGGGACAGTTTTGTGAATTAACCTTTGGGAAGCAGGAGAGACACCAACCCATGTGCTTCTGAAATCTGCTCCCCTTTTTTGCACATCTCTGTAGCAGCCTCACGCAGAGCATAGACAAACAACCTGGCCTTGTTTCACCTTCTGGTAGGATTGCATGGAATTTGTGCTGAGCTGTGGCTGTGTTTACTTCTTATACATGCTGTGAAACAATCAGTGTCAACAGCATCTTTATATGATTTACTGTGGGTTGTTCTGCAGATGAACACAACCCCTCGTTCAATTTTACATCCATCAGCTTGAACACTGCTGCCGCTACAGGTTTAACAACACAAGTCACACCTAAACACACGTTCACACCTTTGTTAAGCTCTTTAAGCACGTGCGGCAGCTCTCCTGCTTTCAGACCTTTTACAGCTTTCTAAAACACATCATCATCATGGTAATGTGTGCAAGTGTTCAAAAGAAAAAACATGTTCATTTGCTACGTACATATAGACATTATATATTTACTGTGTGTGCCCAGATATGTTCAACTGGGAGTGTGTGTTACACCCTAAAGCTAACATTTGCGTTCAGAAGAGAGTCGGCGAGTTCCTCTAAAGAGCCCATATGTTTCTCGTTTTTCCATACACATTCATGAGGCATTTCTGCATTTTCACAGAACAGAATCTGGGGAAAAAAAAGCAGAGCAGAGGATGGATAGAAGCAAGATAAAAAGAAAGAGTGTATTCCCCGTAGACATGCCAGATCAGAGAGCTGGCTTGTTTCACAACCAGGCGGGTGAGTATGACTAATACGGGAGACCTCACAGAGTTTACCTCTTCCTTTATCTCATTTTCTCGCTTGCATTCCCTCGCTCTTTCTTAATCATGCAAATGTGAAAAATATATTCCCTTCACACACACACACACGCATACACATGCACGCACTGGTAAAACACGCCTGACACTTGCATAAACATAGAAAAGACATATACACTTGAAAACAGACCGCACAAAAAGTTTGGGCAGCGAGCATGCCCCAAGGACAGAGGAGATGAAAACTAAAACCATACGCAAGGAGGGAGTGAGAGGGGGGATGAGTGTAAAGGAAAGAGGGATCGAAAGATGGCGAGGGGGGAAATGAGAGCTGCCTTTTACTTTTTTTCAGCAAAACGTCCCAGCAGCCTTTTTTACCAAATCCAAACAGAAGGAAATATGTGATTGGCTTTTGACCAGTTGCTGAAAGTGTGTTATGGTATTGTTCAATAAATGAACAACCCCTTGAAATGTGTGTATGTGCATGTGTGTGTGTGTGTACAGCAGAGAGAGCTGTCTCCTTTTTACACTCTCGCAGGCTACAAATCAGCCAGCAGCCGGATCTATATGCTCTTTATAAGCTACACTTTTCTACATCAGGCGGGTTATGGGTGCACACCGGTGTGTGTGTCAGAGGATCGGAGCGCGAACAAGTAGCAGCTGCTGAAAAGTGAGGGAATGACAAGGTGTTCAGAGAGGGATAAAGATGGACGGAGATATGGAGAAGATGTGGGGTGATTAAGTAAAAACAAGAGAGGTATGTTCCTGGAGGAAAAGTATTGGAAAAATTAATGAAAGGCAAAGAAAACAGAAAGATGGAAAGGCAAAACAACAGACGGCAGTAAGAGAAGCAAGTATGCTCTCGACAAACACACAAACAGATCCACGCATAAACCTGAAGTATTTTGTGCCACTCCAGCACAAACACACATGTGGTATTACTGATTCTGAAATAAGCTGAAATAAAAGCTCACACCCATACACACACACATTTTAAATATCAACCAATGAGAGCTTCTATAGATTGATGTAATGTGCAGACTCGTAAGATTCTAAAATGTGGGTTCATGTGTGTGACAACGTGCATGTGTGTTGGTAAGAACCAGTTACAAAACTCCTGAGAAGTGATGGGCTGCAGCTTTAAACCATGAATAATTATAAACAGAGCAGATTGAGCAACTACTTTGTCAAAGTGCTTTAAATGGCAGCACGTCTGCTCAGTCGTGTGTGTCTGTGTGTGTGTGTGCCTGAGCAGATTCTTCAGTGATAAGCTTCCTACAGCTTTCTTTAGTAATTGTACTTGCCACCCAAAAGTTCAACTCTTAATTAAACATTTAATAAAACATAATGACAGTAAGTGAGTAGTTCTTTTATTGCTTGTTCAATCTTTGTCCTTGTGTCTTTATTGGTTAAGACGCTAGATGAATGTCATTATCAAGAGGAAATTGTCTTTGGGTGTGAAGGAAAGTGTTAATGTACAACATGGATTAGATCTAGAGTGATGACAACCGGCTGAATTAATTACACCAACAGTGTTAATCTGCATTAGTATTGGCCTCATGGTGAAAGCTGCTCTATCTTCTTTATTTGAAACCCACCTTTAAAAATCCAAGTAATGAGTTATACAGCAAATACATAAAAACCCCATGTGCGACTCATGTTATAAGCTTGAATATGTTATTATTAAAAATGCAGGATTACGATAACTAAACACCTTTTAGCACATAAATATACTAAGTGTATGCTACATGTATATTAAAATATCTGTTTTACAAACTGGACAGCTGTCAAATGTGCATTTAACAGATATTTTCCTTTTTCCAAAATACAGAATCAAGCATCTTTGTATAAGAGATCAAAAGGAAAAAAGTGTTGATTCAAGTCCAAAAAACAATATAATCCCGGATGACACAGAGCAACATCTGCAATGACGTTTTAAATGTTTTAAAGTTATTCTTTGTATTTGTTGTATGTGTGTGTGTTTATTACTCATGTTGGAATTTGTTACATTTGTTGGATTTAGATCAGTTTAAAGTTCATATAATGTCCTCTGAAGTCTATATATATGATGATTGAATGTGTGTGCTTGTGTGTGTTTGTGTGTGTGTGAGTCTGTTATTGCAGCAGTGTGGAATGTCAAGAATCTCTCTCTCTCTAAAAGTGTCACTGTTGTGTGAAGCAGTTTTATCATCGGGTCTCATCTTCTCCTCATGTCCATCTTTTCTTCCTTTTCTCTCCGTCCTACTTGCTCTTTTCTATCTCTATGCCAGAGTTAGGAAGTCATTATAGTAGAGCATTTTACACGATTCAATCTGTGAATGAACTTCACGTATAAGTGTATTATTATTACAAACCCAATTCCAAAGAATTTTTTTTTACCTTCTTTAATGAAAGGGTATCGATAATTTTTAAGACAACAGCATATTTGAATATTTTGTTCAGTCTATAGGCAGGGTTGTAAATGAGTCAACCTATAAAGTTGAATTTAAATTTGATGGGTATGAAAAATCTTTTGCTAGTTTTGTGGATGATGAATGAAACAATTTATCACATTTCACAAGAACACTATTCAATAACATACAATGACAGATACATGTCTTAACTGCATGCTTACTTTAGTTCGTTGGTGTTATTTATGTATTATGTCTAGGTAAGAACTCCCGATGACTACAAACAGTCTTATTTTATTTTAAAAAAGACAAACCCTGTGCAGATTAATCGCGTCATCCAGTCAGTGAATTAGATTGTGGTTGGACCAGCAATATCAATGCCATTCCGACGCTCTATTGGTCTGTAAGCAATCCAGGCTTGGAACGGCCCACCTGAGAAGTGAGACAATTCCTTTGTGGCCTGGTCCTTAAGTGGCCTGACTAGCTTGTTTGTTAAAAAAAAACACTAAAGATGTTCTACATATCACGAGTGAAGCTCTTCGATGTTTAACAGTGTAACATGATGGCTCTAGCAGACTTGGATAACTGAGGAAAGGGGAAGCAGAGAGGGACTTTTTTATTTTTAAAAAAGGCAGGTAGGGACGAGGTGGCAAATGAGTTCACCTTTTAATCAATGAGTGATGCAAGAGAGACATTTGGAGACATCATGATGATTGGGTGGCCGGAGTGAGAGAACAACTTCTGACCTGACTTTTTATCCCAGTCCAGGCCTGCTTATGGGTTAGAAAATAATGACACATTACTCAGAAACCCTTTAAAAAAAAAAATAAATAAATAGAGGACATTACACAGTATAACATACTGACATTTACTTTTTGACCTATAGTAAATGGGTGGTCCATTTATAGTAAAGGTCAAAAAGGTACCAAGAGAATGTTTAAGTTGGCCATGGTTCATGTCTTGACTTTTTTCTGGCTGGTGTTATGAAGGGGTATGATGATGACACTTGTCTTCACACAGTTTGCAGACATCAGTAATAGCTTGAACTTTGCCATCCCAACAAAGTGACAGGGTGATACCATTAAAGCATGCCTGCCTGAAAAGTGAGAAGTAGCAAAACACCCAGTCATTTGTCATCCACTGACAAGCCATGAAACAGAAGTGAATGAGGCCCAACATCAACAGAGTTTGCTCTGGGTAGAAGGAGGACGAGTGAAAGGCAGGAAAGAAGTGAAAGAACATAGGGGAGATGTGGAAGGAAAGCATGATGGGCGGAAAATATTCAAGAAGGGAAGCCTACAGAGGCAGATAACAAAAAAAAGATGAACAACAGGGAGTGAGGAAACACTTCAGGAAAAGAGAGAGAAAAAGGATAGAATGAGAGCCGAGAGAAACACAAAAATGCAGCAAAGTGATAAAGTGATGTGATTAAGCAGGAACAAGAAAAGAGAGAGAACTTTATCTTGGCAAGAGTCCCCAAATCCTCCTGTTGACTGACATTTCCTCTTCCTTTAAATACCTTCATCTGAATTGCTTTTGTCTGCCAATCCAGAGTTTGTGTGTCTATGTGTGTGTGTGTATCCTGCAGTAATCCAAAGAGCCTTTGTGCTGCATTTACTAGGTTAAGTCTTTCAGTCCCATATTAAAATCCACTTGTTCAACATAATGAAGTTCAAGTGGCTCCTTTGACAACAACTAGTGGAAATGGAAGGATCAAATAATCCATCATACTTTACAAATACCTACTCATTCCTTCCTTCCGACCCTTTTTTTCCTCTTTTTTTGCTATTGTTCCAACCACACACATGCTTCTTCAGATATTTTCCCATGGAGTACTATTTGAAATGGAAAAATATCTATCCATCCATTTCTGTGCCACTTAATCCAGTTCAGGGTTGCTGGTGGGCTGGAGTCTATCCCAGCAAATATTCCAGGGTACACACTGGAGAGGTTGCCAGTCCATTGCAGGGAAAAATATAAATCCCTCATATCTCAAAACAAATGTCCAAAGAGCAAAACTGTCAAAGTTATGAGATTTGATAAATGCTAAATTGGTTGAGTTTCTTGATGCAGTTTACCTGGAATTAAGTTTCTGTAACAGAGGAATGTGTAAACCTGACAACAGACTTTCACAACTATAAGACGGGTAAAGGTGACAGAAAAAAATATCTTAAGGCTTTAGTGATGAGAAAGATTTAGATCTACCCAACAAACTCAATAACATCCACAGCACGCACACTAATGTGTGTCTGTTCAAAAGAAAAAGCCAAATATTATAGGTTGAATATGAAACCTCTGCACTTTCCCTGGCAGATTATCTATTTGAAAATTCATTAAATATTTTGATGTTGCGTAACACACAAAACTTTGCTGGCATCATCTGCAAATGTTTGAGTTTCTAGCTATGAGAACCCCCCCCACACACCCCCAAAATTAACTCGTTAAATCACTTCCAGTACAGCAAACATTAATTCTTATGGCTGAGACTAATGCAGAGAATATGGATCAAAAGTAACACCAACAAAGACAAGGACAATGATGAAGATTATTCAGCTCGAAAACCGCTGAACTGCAAACTTTTCTGGCAGTGCATTCTCTAAAGGGCCTCCCAAAAGAATGAACAAATTTAAAATAGATGGATTAAATCATGATAAAAAGATTCCTACAGTAAGACAAGAACTGCCATCTTAAACTAATACTTTAAAATTTAAATGACGACTGCAGCCATCCTTCTTGGCAGCAGAACGGACTGAAGGTGTCTTACGGGAAGAGATAAAAGAAATTTCAAAAGACATATAGCCCAACTGACCAAGTGAATCAGCCCTATCTGAACCCCAATGGTCTAATCAACCAATCATAAATTACTTGTGGCAGGCTGTTATCAACAGGTTTAAATCAACGAGTTCCGCCTAGCAACAGAATCTTACTCCAAGCTGTGTTTGGGGAGATTCCCCCAGGCGCTGTGGTAACGACAGGCTATTTCTGTGACACACAGCTATGCTGATGTCTACATCGGCTAAGGTTAAAGGTTACCAGTGAGGGCATAGACCACTTACACAAACTGCATAGCTGAAAAGCGCATGTATGAGTGTGTGTGTGTCTATGTGTGGTTACCCATTCTCATTAACTGGGAATCTGATTTATTGTAGGTTTAATTACAGAACTCTGAACGACAATCAATTAGGACCTAAACTTCCAACCTTAAACCTCCTTCTACAGCTAAAGGTGTGTGTATATATGTGTCTGAGTGAGTGCCTTAAATCAGGAAGTGTAGTAGACATAAAGCAGCAGACTGATGCCGTTTCCACTAACGGAAGACCCCTAAACCCCTCTTTCCTGTGGGTTTTATTAAGTGGCATTATAGTACACAGACAGTAATGATGTGATTAATGGCATACAAAATCACTGAATGTAGTGAGATTACAGTCATTTTATTATTACTAGCATGTGTAGATGGGAATCTAAATACTTATGCATTAAATTCAAGAGGTCATATGGATATGGGTCTATTTCCCTCTTTAATCAAGAACGTAATTGTTTACACACTCATATCATTTTCCTCTTTCTTTAAACTCAATGCCTTGAGACTCTGAATTGGAATAAGCCAGAAAATGGATGGAAGATTCAAATCTCCTGTGTTAAAGCTTGGTCTCTTTCCCACTCAGACACATTCTCTGCATTCTCAAAACTTCTGCTCAATAAACTGCATTTCTATTCAAAACAGTACAAAAAGAAAGAAAATATCTCTGGCCAAATTGAACAGACCCTAACCCTAACCCTAAAGTTAAATCACTATTTTTAACTAACACACCAAGCTTTTCTCTAATATATAGTCTACAATATGTTACATTACATTTGACCTTTTAAATTTTTTCACCCACTCACATTAAAAGCCACTGACATGTTACTGTAGGCAAGGGCAGGATCAGCCAGCAGCAGCTTTAGTTCTGTACATGAAGCAGAGGTGGACATCTCAGACTGGAGCTAGGAACTGATGCTGAATCAGGATCAAGGCTACTGAGTGCTTTTGGACAGAAGAAGGGCAAATAGAAGCAGCCACACATTGAGAAAAGTAAACAATGAGTGCTTTCATGTTTCCAAGTTTCCAATAACACCAGGAAAAGTCTCTAGATTTGTCTCAAGTTGTTTTTTTTTTGTTTTCTTTAATCCTTAGAGGGGTCTAAAAACTTGCTAAATATAGCTCTAACATTGCTAAGTCGTGTACTGACAAAGGTTTTGCATCCCACGCCCATGATATATACTGTATTATATTAGATCAAACTAAACTTTATAATACAGAGACTGCTGGTTAGGGTTATCTGTACATGTTTACAGATTCTCAAAGGGCACTGTCTTTTCTAAGATGATAAATGTCTGACAAGTAAGGCTGTCTGTTATATCATTATCTGGAAAAAAGAAGTCTGTCCCTTCTTAAAGCTTTCACTGAAAACAAGGATCTTACAGTTTTAAACATGACGTTCTAATATCTGCTTCAACCCTCGCTTTTTTGGGATTGTTTTATGTATTTATTTACCCCATCCTCTAGCAACATATTCCCTTAAAAAACGTGAAAGTTAACTGAAATGTGTGTGTGTTTGTGGGGTTTTACAAACCATGACTTGTAGAATACTAAATCTGAGAACAAACCATTCGGATTTTAATGGGAAGAAGGTCCAGTTACTGAAACTATTCCAGTAATTTGTGTGCATAAGTAATTGTGACAGGGAAAGAGAAGCTAGAAAATTGACAGCTGTCCCGCTGCCTTTTTCATCATCTTTATGTCTGAATAAAATACAACATCCCTCCGTGAGCTGAATATTCATTACCCAGCTGTTAAATCTGTGAAAGGTAACCTGTGCCTTCAATCATTCTTTTACTGACCCAATGTCAACAAATTCATCAGGAAAACATGTCCCCACACACTTTCGATAACCAACCAGGGCTCCATAGAATTAAACTGTGAGGTGTTCGCAGTTAAATTACGTCCCTCTACTATTGATTTAGCAGTGTTTGCATTAGATGACTATACATCATCCCTATACATCATTATTGTGCGAGGCAGCTAGTTAACAGATAATGAGCTATCTATATGCAGTGTCTAGATCCTGCTTTATATGGACTTTTTCTGATTCACCACATACAAAGCCAGCTTGAACCAGAAAATCGTATCATGGCTGACCAAAATAAACCAGAGCAAGCATAAGAGAGAAGTGGAGGACAAAACTGAACAGAGCAAAACGAATAATATAGTTTCTGAATGCCACAAAGCGTTTTATTATAGAGCAGGTATATGGCAGAAGAAGCTTCTGTGTGCTAATGTAAACTTATTCTGTTGAACATTTAAAATGTTTTTTACTATAATGTTACTAAACCCAGCAAGGAATTAATAGAGCTTTATCATAGCATTTTGTGTTTATATGTAACCAGTGTTTATGATAGTGTGTGTGTGTTGTAAGTCAATATCAGACCCCAGCAGAGTAGTTTGGATTTCTGTGGGCACATTCACAACTAGATAGTTTCGAGGGACTTAATTGGATTTGCTGTGGAATTCCGAACATTTTCGCTTCTTCCTGTGCTTTATTTTGCTTCCACAATGTATTTGATTCCAAACTGATTCATCATCCTGTTACAACAACTGTTCTCAAAGGTACAATATTCCTCCAAGAAGAAGAAAATTTGACTCATCGATTGGTTAGGACTGGCAGCGCATATACAAAATGGAGCAAAGATAAATGTATGATTGATTCTTTGGTTGGCATTACTGACTCACATTATCACAATGACATTTAGTAAAGTGTTAGCCCTGAGCATGGCACAGAGCAAAAAGATAGTTGCTACATGCTGGTTCCATATGAGTGTTTTATGTAAACACTCATATGGAAATTGCGCTTTACAGGATACCCTTATGGGTCTTATTGAAGGATATGAAGACATGCCCAATGGGAGTTGTATTAATTGGAAAACATTTTGAAATTCATACGGACATCCTGCACTGAGAGGAAATTAAAACCCAAGTTATCCATCTCACTCTCAGGATTGCAGGGCATATTTTACACAAGAAAAGTTCAAGGTGACATATTTAAGCCATTAATTCCTGCCAAAAACAAGTTTTAAAGTTTTTTGTTTAATATGATGAGTTTCAAACTGCAAAAACTGAATTTAAAGACTACAACTTTCGCCTTTAACCTCAGCGAATTTAACTTACTGATAACTGACAGCGACTCAGTTACAAATCTATTACTGACCTCCCCACACAAAATGATCCGGTGCATAAATATTCACTCACTAGTGTTTCGAAATGGATAAAAAGACACACAATCACCTGAAACAAGTCATGCATTCATTTTACACACACACATACAAATATATCTTTTTCAAATAGTGCATCTGAACTGAATCACACCTTCCCACTACTGCATGTTTCCTCTGATCTGTTTTAGTCCAACAGATTTATATCAGTGCCTTTTTGGGAGCAAAAAGTCCAAGAAAATGAGAGCACAGACATAATCACCTCAGTGCTGTTACAATTCATGCACATCCAAAAAACTGAAGCACTAAACAAACAGCGTTACTCATAGGAAGGAATTCGTGAGGCTGTGCACACATTAACATTATCCTACTTTAGATGTGAGGCAAAGCTCTGACACCTAGCCTGCAGAGACGGCCCAATGCAAGTGGATTCTCGGATACATGAGAAATATAAAGAAGGAGCCCGCATGCTGGCCCAATAACAAAGTCTTTACCAGCCCTTCTTTACCATGCAAGAGTGAAAAATAAGATCAGGGCTCCTTTTAGGAGTAGAAGGGTTCACCGGGTGAAACGTCTGAGTAAGATTTCACTTTCAAGCAGTTCAGATTACACTTCCAGTACCGAATGAAGTTTAACTGCAAACTGGAAATCTCTGAGTGGAGAAGCACAGGATCATCACTTAAATCTGCAACTCACTGCTGCTTTCCAAACTTTTATATTGAGTCAATATGTAGCTGTCTGGCCTGGATTGATATTTTGTTCACTCTGACCACTTTCTTAGTGTTGCTAAGACAGCTTAGACAGCAAATATTATAGCGCTGTCATTTTGCACAACAACAGTGGATCATTTTCCACGGATGGTGATGATGACGGTTATAAAATTGGTGAGATTTGAATCTACAAGATACATCAACACCTTTAAACAATGTGATGTCACCTTAAACTTCACCCAAAGCTCAGAAGAAGACGAATAGTTTGAGTGTTTTTATGCAGGATTTCTATTTATTCAGTAGTCTCAAAATTGTTCTTGTATGATTTCTTGTTTTTACCAACCTGACCACTACTGCGTCACAGATCCTGCTTTTCCTTGTATGGTCAAATTTTCCAGGCAGTTTGTCACAGTTAGAGTGTGCACTTCATCCTCTAGAACGATTTTTTTTCACCATTAAGTTTTTGCATTACAAGGAACAAGTGACCCACCACTTTTTTTCAGAGGAATGCCCATTGTTTTTGTTTCGAAAACATCTCCAAGAAAATTTGTTTTGGTTGTGATGGCAAGTTGACCATTTCCAGCTTCCCAAAAGACCCAGTGGTCTTGGGTTAGTGGATTGATTTTCCTGGTCAGTAGCACAGTCAAGAGGGTGTTTGGAATTTTTCACTACACTTCACATATATATATATATATATATATATA
>JAVQJG010257686.1:0-17973 GCA_036024015.1 Craterocephalus amniculus | reverse complement strand
TCTGGACACTAACTGCCCCCCAGGCCAGCAGTCCAACCCAATGTGAAAGCCCGGCAACGCCCCGGGCCAACGTGACAAGCCATCCGGCCCGCCCCGCCACCCACAGAGACAGGGGCGCTTTAATAACCCAACCCCCTCGCCTCCCCCCCGACAGTTGAAAATTACTGTATGCAGTTAAAAAAGAGGGTTAAAATTGGGGGGCAGTAAATGTACTAGGCAGGGGGCGGGGCCACCTGAGCAGCTACGCCCACCGGCCCCCACATGTCCCGCCCCCCAAAAACGTGTGTGTGTGTTGCATATGTTGTTTGTGTACTGTGTCTAAGTGGAATTAAAAACTGGGTGGCGTACACTTCCATACACTTCCATACACTTACACACACACCTCCACAGCCACACATGCATCTCCACATACACACACACACTTTCACACACACACACACCTCCACACATGCAACTCCACACACACGGCCACACCCGCACATATACCACCACAAACACCCGCACCTCGACACATACACACACACACTAGGCCCCTCACAATAATCAACACGTCAATCAATGGAACGGAAGGGAAATCAAGCACGACAAGCCCCATGACCACCACAAACCCCCCCCCCCACACACACACACACAGTTGGATGATTTCATCCAAATGTTTAAACTTCTACATCTGATCAACACATGTCTGGTTGTACTGAACAACTATCTGTTACTCCTTATTCATTAATTGCTGAATTGAAGGCATCACAAAGTGGCTATTTATTTTCCAGTTAGGCAATACAGGAAACCTCTCCATCCTGTACAACAGGGATCAACTATGCCAGCAGACCTTAACTGGCATTAGTATGCATTTTCATGAAAAAAGACTGATATCTGTAAAGAACTATTGCTGGGCGATATGGACCAATTTTCATATCTCGATAATTTTTTAATTAATCACGATATACAATATATATCTCGATATTTTTTTGTTTTTGGTCAAGTAAACAATGATATGGTTCAAATTTACGGCCCAGAGTGCTAAATGCACTTTTATTAAGAATTAGTAGAATATGCATTTAAATATTTGACTGAAATTAAAGTAGATATGTATTAGAATAATAAAGAATACTTTTAAATGACCATAACAAAGGTAATGTTGTGCATAATGCTAAAAAAGAGAAACTTTTAACTCAAAACAAGCTTACTCGTTAAACATGATATTCCCCTATTATATATTTTGTGTGCCAAAGTCTCGATATATTTGAAAATCTCGATATATTGCCCAATTGATCCAATTTTTATACAGCAGCTAACTCTTTTTTTCTCCATCAAAGTTTTATCTTAGTTCCCACAAGTTTGTTGCTAAGGTGGTTGCTATGCACACTTTATGTGCATGGCACGTTCCAATCCTGAACTGACTCATCTGCCAGGAATAGGCTGCGTCCCATTTCAAACTTCAACTCATGCAGCATATGCTTTGTCTATTTTTATGTCATATTTCAGGAACATATGAGGATTTCTTTTTTCTTTTCTAAAATATTCATACTATAACTACTAACTTGCAATAACAAATTATCAATATTTGATTAAGCAGGTCTTTTATAGACCACATTCCTCATCATGCTTTATCATGCTTTAACTTAATGTATTTAATCAAACGACTTATTGCATTGCATTAAAACCCAAGTGGTGCATCGTTTAGTTAATTACGTCTGCACAAGCAAATATTGAAAACGTTTCATGTTCACAGTAAAAACTGCTGATGTCTTACATAAATAGTAACATTCCAGTTTCACTTTATTAAAACCTGTGTCTCTTTTCACACACATTATTTCTTAAGTGTTGTTGAAGTAGTAACCTAAGGAAGGGTACATAGAGGATATTCTGTAATGCAATTCTGATTCCGATCCATATATATGTGCTGACTCCAAATCCACCATTTAACACCATTCAAACTTATGAATGTCCTATATAGCAAATTATGCCAAAACTCCAGATATGACTCCTTTAGGAATATACAATGTCTCAAAAACCTTTTGGAAAAACAAAAGGCTGACTTTTTTATAGGTATCACAATTGTTCTCTGAAATTATCCCTGTGTGACTGAAACAAGCAAAATAAAAAAAACATTGGCCTTCACCAAACTAAATACATTTTTGACAAGCTCTTCATTTAGAGAATAATGTATGTCAGTATGAACACTTTATATGACTCTGTCTTTGAAAAATATTTGAACCATTTGAACCTTGACCTCGTTGCATATTTGAAAGCTCAATTTAACAACAAAAGCGCATAAAGACATGGGGCCGGCTGTTATGGACCTGAGCTGTCATTTAATAATGTATGTGTTAGATCCACCATCTGGGGGCGCCGTAGTGTGAATAAAATACTTTTTCACCCATTTAAATATTGTGTTCACAGATGGTTTAACACCATGTTGTGTTGTGAATTTGATATTTACAACTTTAGATTTGGAAGACGCTCAAATTATGTAAGAACCATGACTTTCTGGAGCAGCGACATGCAGCTGAATTCAAATCAGCGCCATCTGCTTCATTCTTACAATACTTGATAAAGCCAAACTAGTTGTTGCATTACTTATTGACAATTTATGTCAATAAAAGGCAAACCAGATGGTTTATTTGAGACACGTAATCTCTTATTAAGTAAGTGAGTGCAGTCTCGTACAGCTTCCAATTTTCCATTTTTCATTAGGTTTGGGAAATTAAATGATTGCTACATATTTCAAATACATAGCCCAACCAAACTTGCCATAAGTTAGTAAATAAATTATATATGGTTTGAAAAAGTCAACATGTGGGTCCCATTTTTATAGCTTTGGCATACTCCGGCATATTGACACCGAGAGAAGCCAATAGGAAGAGGAGAAAGTAAACAGACATACAAATCTCACGGTCGGAAAAGCCTGCAAAGATGTCAGCGTGAAAAGCAAAGTAGCACAATGTATTGCTGATTATGACAGTTATGTTTCTGTAACAGAGGTTATACGGGGTGGTGGTGACATCTGGTTATTTTGCCTCCTAGGTGGCTCTCAGATGAGGATTTACAGGGCAAGTCCAACTGGTACAAGAGTCTGGACAGAGGGAGTTATGTAGAAACTGTAATGTTTATTCTCATACTATGCATAGGTTTACAGTTATTTATTTAATGACCACTGGAGGGCCCTTCACTGGAATTGTAAGTATAGTGCATAATATGGCACATGTGCAGACGACCTATCTGGGGAGGACAGTCTAGCTGGGTTTGCTCAAGCCCTTCCCAACCCTGAAGAAATAAACTTGGTATTAAAGATGGTTGGATGGAATTAGTTAATGATATCTGGCAAAATAATATCAGGTCCAGCCTGAAACCGTTTATTTTACGTCTAAAAACAGTTTTTGTCAGATTGTAACATCTATGATTTAATAGTTAATGAAGTTATCGTTAGCAGCCTGACTTGAAACCGTGTAAAATTGACTTATACATGCATTTAATCAGAAATGTTATCAGAAGACATCCTAAAAGGAATTGTCCACCACTTTGGCATGGTTAGAAATCTAAGACTTTGCCAGTTTGCTGAGATTACTGTGGTTTGAAAAATGACTGCTTTGGTATTAGCTACAGCTAGTGGTCGATTGCTTTTACTCGATTGCTTATTAGATTTTCAGAGAAAAAAAAAATCTTCTTAGTGCCAAGCTTCTAAATCTGCGGCTGCGGTTGCGTTTGTCTGGTCATGTGACATAGATGTTTAGAGAGGCGATTTGTTTTGATGTTGAGGGGCTCTGACTTAGATGGATGTTTTTTGTGTGTGTTGGTGGAAGTATTCATTTGCTTTCCTGATTAAATCTCAGGCCATTACTGCTCTCCTCCCCCCTCTAAGCGGGTATTAATCAGCCTGACACGACTCTGTATACGTATCTGCAGTACAGCCGCGCTCACAGCATGTCTGCATTTCCGTCAGCTGGTCTGTTGACAAAAAACACGACAACTAAAAAGATGGTGCAGGAGTCCTGAAGTTTTCATAATGTGGTAAAAACACCAGCAGAGGTGTAACATCTTTATATTGGTTATAACAACTGAAAAACTGGATCTTTTGTAAATCAGTCAATTGCAGCAATACATTTTTACAAACCTCTTTAGCGGTGGAGCTGGTTAAACATTTAATTGGACATTCAATTGCGCTCATTTACATAAAGTACAGAGGATTCTACA
Organism: Craterocephalus amniculus; assembly: GCA_036024015.1. Taxonomy (NCBI): domain Eukaryota; kingdom Metazoa; phylum Chordata; class Actinopteri; order Atheriniformes; family Atherinidae; genus Craterocephalus; species Craterocephalus amniculus. Next base: position 13,779 of record JAVQJG010257686.1, on the reverse strand, counting down.
TGGCTTTTTCTTCCAAGTAAGGCTACTGTACAGTTTTGCTTTCTTTTCAAGAATTCAGCATTCGTTTCACAACCATAAACACTTGTGAGAGAATAATATATTTTCAATGATGTGCCCTCTGTAATGTGTGCAGAATGGGGTTCACTTCATCCTACTAAAAGATACATGAGTGCCCCTGGAAAAGATGTGATCTTGAAGGCGGTTTATGCTGCTGAAAGTTCTCGAGGGATTATTTTGTATGTTACCATTACAGAAGTGTAAATGAACTTAAGAGCACAGAAGCCGAAACTATCAGTCTGTTTTTCCACTTGTTGTTAATAAAAAAAACTACTCAGGATGGTCTACTTTTTCATCTTTGGTCCAGAGCACAAGATGCTTTATTCGGAAAATAGGATAACGCTTAATTGCAGTACTGTCAACAGCCATAACAGACATTACATTAAAAACGGACTCTTCAACCACAGAACATCAACAGCCAATTCATATAAACACATTTAAAAGGCTAAACCCATTAAGTCCATCAAGAGTTTGCAAATAAAAATAGTGCATTGCTACTGGCTGAGTAGGGCAATGGAGTGTGGAATAAATGAGTGTTTATATTTATTCCTTCCACAGAAGGGCTTCCTGAAGGGGCCCATAGGGGTGGTCTGTAGTTCTCTTTTTAGTCTGTCTATTGGTGTGTATAGACCAATTGTTAAAGAAACAGGTTGGCCCATCGCCTTAAAGCTGTTTTAGTACCCTGGAAAATACTAATTAATGTGATAATAGTGCACAGTTCCACTGTTTTATAGGCTATCCCAGTCACCCCCAAGGCCAGAGATGTCAACACCTCTGAACAAGGTTAACATCAGGCCTTTGTCTGTTTCACACATTGAAATATTCAGTGGAGTTTGTTAATGCAAGTACTGGTGAATGACAGTAGATCACAGGTAACTGAGGCTTACTCCCTCAGAATCAGAAACTTTTATTGTCATTGAGCCAGCATCTCGGCACAACAAAATTACTTTACCTTCTTGCTCCCAGATTCTTTGAATCATTTTATGATATTATGCATGATAGAGGGAGAAATCTTCAAATCTCTTTAAATCTTGATTTGGGAAACATTGGATATCATTCACCAATATCTTCCGATGAATCTTTTACACAAACAGGTTTGTAGATTGCGACTGTAAATTCTTCATACCATTCCCCTCAAATTGGTAAAAATAGATGGCAAGACAGATGAGAAAATAACAAACAGAATGCCAAAAGAATTAATTAAAATAAATATTGATAATCAAGATGTGCTATAAAACCTGCTGTTGTCATTTTTAAAGTGATGTACTTGGTTATAAATGACCACACGGCGAGATTCTAATCTAATAAAAGCAGCTTTATGTGCAAATGTCCAATGAATTACTCCTGAACTTGGATAGCAGCCTGCAGTCTGGTCCAACATGTTTGTGATGCAATGGATAAAGGGGGAAGAGTCCAACTTAGATAAATAAATTCTCATCTGTCTTTACATACTGTAGCCTCTACAGTTTATAAAGCAAATGACCTCTTGCTGTGAGGCGTGTGCCAATGGAGCTAGTGCATGACAACTGACTGTGTTAAAAAGTCATCCCCTTCCAAAATACCTCTTAAAACAGATCATGTCTTCAAAATTTACGAAAGTTAACCCCATTGGAAAAGAAAGAGCATCACACCAAAGCTAAAAAAACTAGCCGCTATCGCTAACTAAACTAGCCGGACGTGAAATCGGGTATAGCTCCTTTAATTTGTTAAAAATGTTAAAAATCTCACATTTTTTTATATTTGTAGTCTGTATTCCTTTTTACAATGATCTAGTGCCCCCCCTGAAATTATCTTGGGAACCCCAGGCTGCTTGAAGACCAACTCAGTTCAAGCAGTGAGTGATCAAACCTTTCTTTCAGGATATTGATATCAGCAGTAGATCCGAGCACAGACGGTGACAGTGATGCCTTTATTCTGTTTTAGATGGATAATATGCAAAGCTATGGGAGCAGACCCCAGCTAGATAACCGTGACGGCTGCACCAGGGGGAGGTTGTGCAAAGCCTTCTGATGGCAGCAGAGAGCGAGGGGCTGCAGTCCAGATTGTGTTAGAACTTGTAAGCCTGTGATTGGTGTTATGCTGCAGCTGCCATTGTGCTGTCAGCGAGAGAAGCCCAGTGAGCGATTGGGTAGGGATCGAGCTCCACACAGTCTCTGCAGACCTCTGCTCTCACTTAGCTTTAATTACACTGACCAGAGAGGAGAATTTACACCGGCCAGCCTTTCAGCCCTCATGTCATCCTGTTTGATTCTTTTATCTTTCCCTGCAGAGTTTCAGAGAGACGGCAATTCACATTCGCTCCCCAGGCCAATGAATTGCAGCGTCCTCGACAGCACTTTGTTGACTCTGCGTGTGTGTTTGTGTGTGTTCTCTTTCCAGACGAGGTGACAATGGCAGAGCTTGGTCAGGCTGCCCAGCTGAGGGCTGGAGAACTCATCATCATTGTCGTGGTGCTCGTCATGTGGGCAGGTAATATTCCTTTTAAGTGTTGCGCATTCATCACCACAGGCCTTATAGGAAGCAACTGTCTTTGGGGCAAATAAGCTCTTTGGCTGACTTTCAATTAGGAGACAGACTCTGGATGTGGTGTCATTGCTCTCTGAGTATTTTGTTCCCTGCAGTTCTTTGGTCAGGCTCCGAGGATAATCAATAGGCATTTGTGGGGATGACATTAAGGGACACGACGGAGATGAACTAACCAAAAGATCATATGATAATCTCTTCCAGCAGAATCACAATCCTTGAGAAACAGATCTATAGCTATGTTTACAGAGGAAATATTTAATCCATCCAACTGAAATCAGTCTAATCAGAGATTCCAGCTGAAGTGTTTACATGGACACTAGATAAAGTGATCTGACCAGTTGTATTTCCATGATTGACAGATTTAGTGACAGATGTTATTGTTGCCCAAGAACAATTTCACACATGGAATTTGTCTTGCTTCCTCTCTGGTCTGCCTTGTGTCACCAGAGGAAGGTGTTATAAGCTGTGCTGCCCAATCATTGTGATTCAGTAGAGGTAATCCACCTTACTGGAAACAAACCTGGAGGAAGTAGGGAGTTGCAAGGCAAACAACACCTCAAACAACAAATGTAAAAAGATCAACGACTGCTGAAAGTTTTTATGACCGTTATACATTTTTCTGTTAAATATGTTGAACATATGCACTGGAAAAGGATGGGCTCCAAAACTGAGCTGTGAGGAACACCACTAGTGTCTTACAGCTAAAGAGTGTTTGAGAAGGTCAGCTATCAAGTCTACGGTAAGTACATAGAAAGCCAGATTCTCCAAACTTGAATCTATTAATCAAATAACACAACACTGTTACTAAAATCTTTATGATATATTGTTTTAGAAATAAACATCTTGACAGATGTGTGCTGAGGTATTTAACAGAATAAATGGAAACTTTGACTTTTTGAGGGAGGATAGAAGAATCAAGTTTGATACTGTTTATCCCTTGAATGGTTCCAAAAATGTTAATGTGGAGCTTCTTTAAGAGGAACTTTGACTATCAGCACAAGTTGTCGTTAAATTTTTGGTATTGTTCCATTTAGCTTAATGTAATGGTTACTGATATGTAAAACTTGTAATTACTTTAAAAATCTAAATTGTTTACTTAGTTTTTTACCTTACAGTGTAAATCCAACACAATGTTATTTGCAAACATTTTAAAAACAGGTTGTTGCTTGCTTTGATCATAAGGGGAATATTGGCAAAAAGAATTGGCTTGGTGTAGCAGCATTTAGACATTACTAATGTGGAAGCTGTCAAGCCATTCTTAAAACCATTCTAGAGCTGAAGGATTACATCGAGTGTTCTCTACCTGTTCATATCTGTCAGATATGACACTTTTACGCAATGCTTGGGCTATTAATCATCACTTCAAATGTCAAATAAATTACATATGACAGGAACATACATCTGCCAGTGAGGCATACAGATTTCATAAGTTATAGCGCTAAATCTTATGAAACATGTTAAACTTAAATAATAAGACTTAATTTCATCCCAGATATAATTGTATTATCTTTGTGGCAGTGGTCTATGCTCAGACTTACCTAATGGTGACCTAGTTCAGATTTGGCTGTCCAGAAGAACTCTCCCGTCCTGACCTTGGAGGCTGACTGAGGCAGACCACAAAACATCTGCCATATTGTTCGGCGCTTGTCATCTTAAACGTTTGATCTCAATACCAGAGCAGCTGAAAGTAGCTTCTCTTTCTGAGCGAGCATCTGCGAGCAGCTGCTGCACAAACACGGGTTATCTTGGCCCATTCTGTCCTCTCCATCCAGCCAGTTGTCCTCATTCCCATGCAGCCAGATTGGGAGAGTTTTCATCATCGATGTGCTCCCAGTGCTAAAATTCAAAACAAAAACACTTTTTATGAGTTTAAAAAACGTGAGGAAATGAGGGAAAAATAGATTAATGGAATGCAATGAGACAAAGGGAAATATTCATAAGGCAGCGCTCTCGTTTGCAGTCAACACTTCACTGAGTGAACATAAATGAGTCATACACCTAAAGGGACTGAACAGCCAAAATACCTCACCTCCTAGAATGCATTGCAGTGTGTATTACTATGGCGGCATACAAGTATAATTTATATTTTAAGAGATCTAAAAACTAAACAATTTTGAATTTTGTAAGGATCCTGTTTTTACATCTTAAGTAAATTTTTATTTGATTAGATATACTGTTCTTCCCTTTAAATCTTAAATCTTCCCAGAGTCAGTTGGGTCTGCAGTGCATCAATTAAATGGCTCATTTGCTGATGTTCATGCAGCAACTCTCACATAAAGAAGAACATAAAATATCTCCAATCATGTTGTCTTACTCTTCAGAAATTGCTTGTTGAACAAAGTTTTCATAATGCTGACTGAAACTGAAAAAAGAAGACTAACCTTCCATTAAAACTTCTCATAAGAAGTGCATGGCCAATCACAATGTTACCTTTTCATCATCAGACCAGACACACTGGTTTTTGGTTTCTTACACAATATGTCTGTGTGTTATGTAAGCTGCATCCTTTAGCCCATTTCAGCCCTGTTTTAGAGATTCATGCGGTTATAAATATTCCTTCCTATTGTACTTTACAAAGTATAATGAGACACAAATATGGCTACAATGCTGTATATGGTATATACAGTACAGAGAGAAGCTACAGTGGTTCTCCCCTGCCAATTACTAGTGTAAGGACTGGGAGGCTGGAGGGAGTAACAGAGGGAGATTCAAAGTGAGTTAAAGGCAGAGCAGAGAGAGAAGCAAAGCAGGAAGGTGGGAAAAAAAGCTTAAAATGAAGGAGGTGAATTGTGTTTTTTAGCTTTTAATTGGGCCCTTGGGGGATGCTGGGGGATGTCACAGGGAGCTTTTCCATCTCAGTCTTTGGTATTGCAATGATCAGATGAGCAGGGGCTGACATAAGCAGAAATCCTGAAGATATTTTTTTTTTTTAGGCTTGGATTCAACCTGTGGCGTGCCCCTCCACAGTCATGAATTATTCCCTTTTTCATTTCTCTTAGCTTGCTCTCTTATCTGCTCTCACATCTATGACTCTTCTCTTCTGTTTTTAAACGTACAGGCAGGCTTCGTACAGCCATCTCGACGTAAAATTTAAATCCGGATCTCCATCCACTCATTTTACACTGTTCGTGTTTCTGGCCCTGTTCAGTTCTATCAGCTTTATTGAAACATCAGCAGGAACTTATTTGCCATCCTCAACTCGTGCTAAAACCAATTATTCTTCTACGCCAAATAAACAGTTAAAGAAACCGTTTCAACTGTTGGACCACATACCTGCAAGAGCATTTGGTGGTGTTGCATGGTTTCATGAGCTGATGATGCTAAATGACTGTAGAATAAAATCGAATAGAAAATGTGCAAGAGCATCAGGGAGAAGAGAAAATCCTGTACTGTCCCACAAATAGCCATCTGATGCGATTTCTAGACCTTTCCCCTTTTAATGATTAATAAGGATTTTAGGAATATGGGGTAATTACTGGGGCTGTAATGATACTCGCAACTCATGATTCGATTCGTATCACGGTTTTTAACCCACGATTCGATAAACAAAACAATTTTTTTTTTACTTGAAAGATGTTTTATTTTAATAACATAACGTACAAATTTGTATTACCAGATTTTATCCAAGTAGATCTTGGTTTAGCTTTGCTGCTAACCACAAACGCCTCGTTTCATCTGACAACTTATGGCAGTGTCCCATGATTTTTAATAATACTCCATGATTTTCTTGCTGTCTGACTGGGTGGTACAGCCAAAAACATGACTATAAGTTACCATTTTCAATTAAGACATTTGATTTACTGCAGGGTCTGTTTGTTTATTTGTTTGTTTATGTGCATCAAAGATGGTGACGTCGGTCCGTTTTCAGTGGTGCAACGCCCTACGCTATGCTAGGTGCTGTTTTCTGATCGGCCCGGGCTTGGCCCGCCCAGAGAAAGTTGTTAGATCGATTGGTCCTGTTGGATGGGTGTACTGGAATATTTTCCAGCATCCTTTAGGGCTCCGCTTGTACTGTCCTCACGGCACTATGAGTTAAGTGAATATGTGATCTCATCACGACAGCCCTCCATTACAACTTGTAGACATCACTGATCATCTTTTACTTGAGAAAAGTTATTTTGGTGAGTTTGTAAAATTACAAAAGGTATGTATTTTTGTATTCTAAGGTTAGATTCGAGTATCTCAAATTACTACCTCCTGAAACTGCAAGACAGGATGGAGGCTCTGAGTATTGTGATTTTGATTTTTCTACAGGTATGATAACAGCCTTAGTAATTACAATCTGAGAAGAGCCAATGACCAGGCCAAAACCAGACAACCATGATGTCATATGGATCACACAGCCCTTGATTGTGAACTGCCATGGGAAACAACAATTTAGACTTACAAACTCAATTAAAAAAATATTCAGAAGTCTTGTTCTAATGTTGATCAGAGGTAGCAGTGACTTCTCTTGACTCAAGACTGAAGACTATCACCAAATCAAGTCATGTACTGTCAGACTTATCAATATCACAGATCGTAATGGGAAGATTTACAGACTGTGTGCTCAATACCTTAAACTAAAAGAACCATCCAGCCTGTTTCTCATGAATAAGTCCTAAAGCCAGGTTCTGTAAAGATATTCAGTTGTATGCCCGCTTTTGTCAAAGCTCATTGACATTTCTGTTATTTTAGCATTAAGGCAGAGAAGTTAAGGGAGATTTCAGAGCAAACTATTCAGCTTTTAAGAAAATATCTTTTCCAGAAGCATCCACACAGTTTTTGTTATCAAAATAACCCAAAATGACATTCTGCAGAAGATTGATTGAAGAAAAAGAAGATACTGATTCCTGCAGTCTTTCTGTCCCCAATTATGAATGTTTCTAATAAAAATTATTATTTTCTGCAAAAATCTGACAAACTAACACCTGAGAAGCTTCATCTTTTCAGTGCCAGAGCTTTTGCCCTGATTGCAGAAATGGATATGGATCAACACATTAAATTAAGCTGAAATCTGATAATCCTCTCGTTCATGTTCCTCGAACTGAAGTAAATCACACACACCAAAACAACTTATTCTGATTGAAGGGTGGATTACATCATTTATGTGTTTTTCCATCTCAGGGGTGATCGCCTTGTTTTGTCGTCAGTACGACATCATCAAAGATAACGAGCCCAACAACAACAAGGACAAAGCCAAGAACTCCTCAGAGTGCAGTACCCCAGAGCACCCACAAGGGGGGTTACTGCGCAGTAACGTCTAAGACCAACCCTGCACCGCCTTCTGCAATAACCAACCTAAGACCTCAGGGCAGGTGAGGAATTCCTTCTGAACATTTTCAGGGGATTTTATTCTCCGTCACAGACCTCTAACATATTTTATATAACAAACTGACCATCTACTGAAGCTTTACCCTGTACAGTGACTATCCAGCCATAACCAAGAGTACCCAACTACTGTACAGGGGAAATGGTGACACTGATGCCTCCATACCTCACCTCAATTCTGGAAGTACGATGGCCTCAAGAGTTTTGCTATGATGCAAACAACGCACCTGCCATAGATGAGTGAACGGTAGTGCTTTAAAATGGGATTAAACATGAAGTGCTTAATGTTACAGTTGTGAAATGTTACTGTGAAATGTTACAGTTGTTTGGCATTTATGATAAACAAATTTACGGTGAAAAAGAAAACATTATTTTTTAATAATAATCACTGACAGACATGAAATAGGGTTTTTGTTTACTTAGGTTCAGTAATATAGATGGAAAAATATTGTCAAAGGGAAAGGCAACAGCGAGTTTTGCTCCAAATTAAATTAAGTTAATATCACCCGGCTTACGGCTACAAATTATGATTATTATTGAAAGGGACTATGTAGGAGCAACTACACCTCTCCTACACTACACCAATCCTTCACCATTTGTCTGCCTTTTTTTTCAGTGTTCACTGTCTTCTTCTTTTCCACCTCCTGCTTCATTTCTTTTTCTGGAGTTTTTGGTTGTTGTAGAACTTGAATCTAAAAGTTCAGCTTCTAGTTAGGACAGATGTTTCATTTTAATTTATTATTTTCTTGAAATTCTCTTTTATTGTCAACATTTGACATGTAATAAATTTGAGCATATTAGATAAAATAAACACCAAACAGTCAACAATATATACAAAAAAAAAAAATCCCTGATCATTGCTGTTGAGGTCGCTGACTTCTTGACTAGAGTTGAGGTATGATACGCCAGTTTCCAGCAGTTGGGAGCCTCTCAGCATAACTGAAAATAATTTTTAAATTTTGAAATATTGAATAGCTGTTGTGTCTATAACTTTAATGTCTAACTATCTTGTTTTAACTGAACCTAAAGTGTTTGTATTGCATCCAGCCCAAATGGAGTGAAACTATAATGTTGTTAGGCAAACATTAACCTGGACAAAACTATGAGCTTAATAATCCTCAAAGAAAAGGACATACCAAAGGGTATTACTCCTTTCAAAATGTCAAAGAAAATAAGGTTGGATTTCAACTTTGCTAGCATATATGTAAGCTTTAAGTATATATCCTTGAAATCATTAAGAGATATGTAATTGAATGCTTGAATAGCTCCTATGGGGTTTTATGTGTGTTTTTACTTGCATCTGTTCCATCTGTTGGATTCTGCAATAAATAACAGAAAAACCTAGCACACGCCACAAGCTACCATTAATGTTATTTAAGCCAGATGTCATGTCATAAAATTGTGATATTTTTGGCAGCTCAAACTCAAAGCTAACAGTCCCTGTGGTAAATCAGCCTGTGAAGATACTGGAAGCTTTAACTCTTTGCTGTATGGAATCCAAACTTAGCACAAAAAGTGAGGAAATGCATTTTGTTGAAGTTTTTGACACTTAATAGGCTAACACTAATTGTTTACATTGTTGAAAAGCCTGATTGGTCACCTTTATCATGAGGTACAATATAAGGGTGTGAGTGCTTTGGCTTGGCTAGAGGAAGAGACGTTAGGCTGTGGTTTAGGGAATACATGCAGGTGAGAAAGACTGTTGCATTTGCACTTCGTCAGTAATCACTGTCTGTCTTTATGTCAGGGTGTCAAACTTCATTTTGCAGCGGCTGACAACAGGCTGTTGGAAGCATTTGATTTGAACCAGATCAGATGGAGTAGGGAAATGTCTAAAGGGTTTGACGTCCCTTCTTCACAGTATCTACAGTAGTGTGCTGAAAGCAGAAAGCCAGCTAGCTGAGTGCAGCAATGCTGTTACATATGATCCAAGCTTGTTACATACTGTACTCCATGAGAAGCGAGAACATTGTTCTTGTTCTCAAGGCCTCAAGAACAGGAAAAAGGTTTGGTTTGGTTGGGTCATTTCATATTCCACGAGAAGCTTTGTCTGAGACAGGGCGGGGATTACTGCAAGGGGTCATCTGTGTTTAGTGTGCAATGATAGGTTGACCCTTTTATTTCATATTTAATGTTAACTTTTGGTTGTGCACCCGGATGTACCCATGTCTTTGTTTACTATGTGTTGGACACATTTTACTTTCTAACCACATCGTTCAACTGTCAATTTAAGAGATCCATTCAACCTTGCATCAGTGGAAATGTTTAACTGACAACTTTCCACTTCATGCATTTCCATGTTAACCGCACCCACTTCACAAATCCCTCCAATCATGCAGTACTTCTCAGAACCCTTCAAGAAGAAAGTTCTGCCAGCCTGATGTGTCAAGAAATGTCCTCAACAATGTCAGCAAGAAAAAAATTGCATCATTTTGTTCTCATGGCCTCAAGAAAAAGAACAAAGTATTTTTCTTCTCGTAGATTATTTAAGTATCTTTCTAAGAATCATACTTATGGCGGGCACACACTGTGATTTTTTAAGCTGATTTTCCACTCACGACTAGTTTCTTAGATGTTGTGTGTGTCGTGTCTCAAGGTTACAAGAATGTACCACTTCACAACCAGCGCCTGATCAGAAATTGTGGTTCACTAGAATGTCAAACTTGTTAGAAATCTTTGTGGCTCATTGTGAGCGCCTGGCACAGCAGAGGTAGGGCTGCGTGCCAACGCTGAAGTGAGGAGGAGCGGCAGTGCAGTGAAACAACTGGATTTAAGATGTGGAAGCTTAACTAGCTGAATTTTGGCAGGCTCATCCAAGCTTCTTCGATGTTGCTTCCCAAAGTTATCATGACTGAAACAACTTTTAAGCTGAAGGCACTAAAGTGAACAAGACAACCATGCTGGTTGATGTTCAACAACTCCTGGATGAGGAATGGGATGCCATTCCGCAGGTAATTGTTACCAGGCTGGTGACCAGCAGCAGGAGGAGGTGACACTATCCTTAAAGGTTGTACCTTGTCATAAAAGGTGACTGAATAGGCTTTCTAACAGTGTATAATACTACATCATCTGTTATTATTAAATCAGAGAAATCATTTTCTAAACTCACATTCTCATGCTTTTTGTGCCAAGTGTACATGAATCTTGTGGAAGCATCTGTTGTGAGGACCAGTTGAGTCCAGTCAGCAGTCAACAATGAACATGAGATATTTTGACTATGGAGTTTTAACCTCTTGCTCTAGCACTGATATTTTGTCTTTACGTTCAACAACTCTGTCTCTTTCAGACCCTGAGACTGACAGAAAGCCATCCTCTGAAAAGATACTGAAGAGCAGTCAAACAATTACAGATATCGTCCTGACACAGTGGAGAACTCTACAGTAACAATGTGGATAACTCCGAAGTTGCTAATTCAAAGGCAACCGCTCAAAGAGGAAACAGCGGAGGAAAAAACTGCGTCCTCTATACGTTGCAACCAAGACTGGACTTAGAGCCTACACAGAAATAAGATGCGGGATGGTTAATTATCAGTTTCTTCTTGATGAGAACTGCTTGATTCATACGTTTTGGTTACTCTGCATCCCTGGAGTTGATCGTCAAACCTAGATGTCAACTTCACATCTGGATTACCAGTCAGAGGTGGCAGAAACTTGGGCTGCCCCACATCATTAACTAGTCCAGGTACTAGTCAGCACACAACTATATAAGGAAAGCTCCGTTTTAGACCAAGGACTTTCCCTTTTTCTATCTTTCCATTTGCATTACCTCCTGTCTGTCTTTATTTAAGCCCTCTGTCTAGCAGCTCACATCTCTCCCTGTCTCTCTGCGTCAGTGTCTCTCTTATAAGCACATTCCTGTTTGGTGCTCCTTCTATTGTGATTGCTTGAAACCCTTAAAACCCCAGTCTTGGTTATGGTATGATTTTTATTATTGGGTCACAATGAGTTGCACGATGAGTTCTGTCTCTGGCGTTCATGTCTCTCTCTCTCTTTGTCGTCAGATTTAATAATGCCTCTGTTGTCTCACCTCACTAACTGGAAGTTTAAACTCCGATCTCGGTTCAGAGATAAAACCGAATTCCAGGACTGACCGGTGATCTGTCATTCAAATCAAATTAATTAAAACAACTTCTAGCTTGGAAATACAGAGGGTAGCATTAGTGCCAACATTTAGAAGAATGGCATGACTGGATTTAGGATCATATTGGATTTTCACTGTTCATCACTGCGTTTTCAGCACCATATGCTGTCTGTGGCAGGATGTAGGCCTTACTGGGAGTATGGATCATTCATATTGTAATGCCTTTAGTTTGGTTGAATATCTTTTGTGGTTTGGCTGCTTACCAGCAGGGTCCCCAGGAAGTGGAGACCCATAGACAGAGACATGGTTTAATATCTGGTTTAATGAAGCCCTTCTTAGCTCTACATGAAGTGCAACCTGAATTTATGCAAAAGCTGGGATGATGTGCGAAATGGAATTTAAAACAGAGTACAAACACTCATGAGATGTATAAAGCCATATTTCATTCACAACAGAAGACACAGCAGATCAAATGTTGAACATCACATTTTCTATTTAGTAAAAAAAAAATTGTAAGATTGAATTTGATCGCAGGAACATGTCTCAAAAGATAAGAAAGGGCAACAAAAAGCAGGGAAAAAACTGTAATTTACAAAAGTGCAAAAGAAAAAGAGAGATGCAGAAACATGTTGCAACTAATTACATGAATTGGAAGCAAGTCAACAGTGCACCTTGAAGAGGCAAAGTGCCTTAAAAGTAAAGAGGTCCAGAGGTTCAGCAGTTAAAAAAACTGTCTACTAATTTTGGAGCTATTTCAGAGTCATGTTCTTCAATGCAAAACACTGAAGTACTGACGAGCGTCAGTACTGACGCTCGGTTATCTTCAGGCCCTCAGGCAGCATAGTATTAAAAACAGGGAGGATTCTCTCACAGAAATCCCTCCATGGGCTCCAAAACACTTCCAGAAACAAATTTCTGCGAACCAAGCTGCAAAGTGGAGAACTGTTCTGCGGTAAAATACAACAAAATTATAATTCTTTCCCCCATAGGTATTGCCCCACCCTAAAATGTCCATATTTCTAATATTCACTTTCAACATTTTATGTGTTTTTTTGTGTTTAATTGTAAATAAATATGGGGTGTAGGCAACAAATTACTCTATGTAATTTTCATTTACATTTTACAGAGTTCCGACTTTGGGAATTTGAGACATAAATGTTCAAATGTTCAATGAATAGGGGCATTTCCATCTAATAATCTCTCTGATAATTTTCTCAAGTCCAAGCGTCTCGCTGTCAAAAATAGTTCACATTATGTCTTAGGTCCAACACATAAAAGGTTATAATGATTAAAGATAATAATATACATGTTAATTTCTCCAGTATAGAAGGCATTTTATATAGGAAGTGATTCATTTATTTACCCATATGATAAGGTTTTTGGTCTAATCCTGTACTATGCACTGTATCCTCCTCTGGGCCACAGAGAACCGTTGTTATTTAAAAGTATAATAAAGGTACCAGCAAGTTTCATTATACAGAGTGACAGGATCCTACATTAAAAAATTATTAGGAGCTGTCATTTATTCTTAATCTTTTCCACTGCATCATACAGCTACGAAAGCACAAGCTGTAAATGCACCAAATATGTGTCAATCCCCCATTGAAAATAGTTCCCAATCATTCCCAGTGTGTTCGGGAAGCAAAGCATTTGTAAAAGCTGAAATGTTGTGCCTAAATGTTAGTGTCTTAAAGGAACTATACCTGATATTATTTTAATCTTTCTAAGAAAAATGGTTTTCTACGTGGTATAGTATGTGGTAAAAGTGGTAATTTCATTACAATTAATGACTCATTGATTGCACAT
>JAVQJG010257682.1:0-13780 GCA_036024015.1 Craterocephalus amniculus | reverse complement strand
AAATGTTGGGGTTTTTATAATTCACAAAAAGTTCAAGTCCATAGGTAATTTTTTAGTTCCAATGAATACTGGTTCTAAATCGGCCTGCATGATTACCAATAATCATAATTTATTTCAGGACCTGGAAAAAATGACATTGGTTCAAGTCTGTTTTCATTAGTTGCTAAAGAGATAAATGTTTTCAGGAATTGTGTATTTCTTTTAATACATATTTTTCTTTAAAACTGAGTTTAAATAAGCAAAAATATATTTATATAAAGATTAAAAATAGTACATTTGATTTAAAATTATCCCCCGACTGGCTACTTAAATTGTATGACTGGCTAGTCTGTGTCTCTGTGGAAAGCCCTATGAATACCTGGCACATTACACTGTGGTACTGGAGCGTCCGTTGACTGGGCTGCTGCTTATTATGAGCCATTTTAATCTAGATTAACTCTAAAATTGCTGTGAGATTTTAAAAAATTATCAATGCCCACCACTAATACAAATATGTTAAATATATAATATATATATATATATATATATATATATACAGTATATGTGTGTGTTGTTAATGCGTATATATACATATACAGTATATAGATGTATGTTGCATGAGTTAAATATGTGTTATTTGTTTATATTTTCCTCATGCACGGTGCGCTCCCTCACATATTTTGCCCTAGGCACTTGTCCACTTCGCCCATAGCACAAAACACCCCTGCACAGACAGCAGATTCGATTCTCGATTTTAAGTTCTTGATTTCGATTCTTCGCAATTTTTTTCCCAACAAATTGATTTTATTTATTTTATAGCCAAATGAATAGCGTTTTTCTTATATTTGCTTTTTTTCTCCTATGCAGTGGGGGCGTTCCCCCCTGCAACAGCCCATATAAAAATAAAAAAAGGATACAGGTACAAAAAAGTAGCAAAAAGAATGAGGAAATCCTTTGAGTATTATAAAGATTTATAGTATTAACAATAAAAATGATCTCCATCTAATGGATCTGTTCACAATTGTTTGGGAATATACATTTTACTTATGTGTATAAACATTTCCGCATTAATCTGCACCTGCAGTAACTGATCTGGGTTTGATGCTTTTGCAACTGTGAAATGATGCACCGTACAGATTCCTGCTGAGACGCTGCCACATCCAGGATGTGCTGCTATGACACGCTGATTTAGTTTTCCAATAAACATACTTCTGCATGCCTGTAGTGGTCCTGTACTTTATAAAGTTGTTTCCGCTGCAGTGTTCCTTCCTTATCCTCTTCAATGCTTTCATTTCATTTCACTTCAATGTTTTCATTGTTATTTGCGCTAGTAAGTTGTTTTGTGTAACAGATTTAGTCATCCAGGCGGATGAACTAAATATGAATAGTTTGCAAATCGATTCTCCTATTTCCTAACCGATTTTCGGAGTATCGTTACATCCATAATAATATTATATATATACACACATACATACTTTTTGCTCATATTTCACACACTGTTGGGTTGGTGACGAAAAGAGAGCTTTATTTAGCTGATCATTTTTGTAAATATATCACCATCTTTCAATACCATTTTTTCCACATCACAGAATAAAAAACAGCAAATAATTTTGAACACAGAAGATATTTAGAAATGAAAAAAATAGATTCCGCAAACAAGAAAATACTGTAGATGAAAACATGGTACAGTAAGCAGGGGAGATTGAGTCTAACAGGCCAATGAACAGCTACTGTTTTACTGACATTAGCATACTTGGTTATTTTTAACATTTACAATTGTTTCAAAAGAGCTGCTTTACATACTTTTTTTTACCTTAATGTAATATAAAGTGCTTTCCAATATGCAAATGGTTAAAGTCTAATAAAAACACAGTCAGACTGATGGAGAAATCCCAGATAAGTGAAGAAGAAAATGCAAGTCTTGGCACACATGATTGAATTGGTGAATTAAGAGAAAAAAAGCTTTTGATAGTATACATTTTTCCACTGATCACCATCAGCATCATGTTTGTGGTCTACCATGTTTTTAAAAAGTTCAATTAGAATTCAAGGTGTAGTCATTGACTTTGGTTTAAAATAAAACATGTTTTTTTTTCTTGTTGTTGTTGTTGTTTTTGTTTTATTGATTTTACACTTCAGCGATTTGAAATAGATGCAGGTTTTTTTTTTTAAAGGGAAAGACCCTAACACTCCCACCCCTCCCTCCACTTCCCTGGGGTGAACATTTCAAATCTCACTAATAGAGTTTGTAGTGTGCTGTTGATCTTTCCTTTCTCTTAAAAATGGAAAAAATAGACTATTTCCTTGCTTTTTTCATACAACTGTTCCTGCACTAGAAAAGTGAAACTGTATTAGATCTTCCTTAGTCCAAATATTGCATTCAGTAAAAATGGAAGCTGCCAGTTCTTTTCAGTTAAGGAAAATGAACATAAAGCTTCAATGGCCCAACCTGAAAGCAGTTAGTACCACATGATACGGACCTCTTTTTGGGTTTGTATTTTTGCTTTTATGGATAGAAGGCTCTCCTGTAAAGATGAGCTGGACCAGAAGCAAAGATTTCTTTTTGTGTGAGTGCTTATGCAGGTGGATTTCTGTGTGTACTTCAGGGAGGATACAGGCATACAAGTGTATAAATGTGCTATGGCAGCACTGCCTGCTGACTGCAGGCTATTTTAATGAATAGCACCATTCAGGGCAAGACATAAAGGAAACAAATTTGTTGAAAAATGCTTCCTTCCATGAGGAGCCCCAGCTGGTTGGCTGACTGGTTGCAGGCTGGGTGGCAGGCTGATTTGTGTATGTGTGGTAAAAGCAGACAATAAGCCTTACTCCTCTTTATTGGCCATCAGATTGCTTCAAATGTTTAAAAAACAACTTCCCTGCTGCTGGTCATAAATCAAAACTACTAAATGCAGTTTCCAACTCAATTCCTATTTTTGACTGCAGGGCCATTGCCATAACTTTGGTGTAATGATCATTCAATTACAGGCCACTCAGACAGGGGGCAAAGAAGACAGATAGTAACAACTATCCACTATCTATCATGTTTCTCTCCTGGGCCTTGTGGGAATTGTTATAGCTGTTTTTGTCATCTACATTGTCTTGCTTACATGAATACATTTCTCACAGATCCACCCGTGTTGCACTGTATGCATACCAATGCAGACACAGACATTTACAAATCATTACAGATCAAATTATTGGAACACACAAAAAACAGTGCTCTATCTACAATTCATTCCTCAGAAATACATTCTGTTTTTGTTCTGCATCACACTAAATTACTCTATGAATTCTTTACTTTATCTGAATGTCACTCTTCTAAACACACTCTATCCCTCCGTCAGTGACCCACCCATTTTTTTTCTCTCTCTCTCTACCACCGCCTGTATTAAACGCCCTCTTTGATTAGATGAGACAACTCAACAGACTAAGCAAAGAGATGTCTCTGCCTCCTTTTTGTTATCCTGCCAGGACAAAGCAAAGAGGAATCTTGAACTGTTAAAGTGTCCCTCAAATCAATCCTCTTTACAGATAATCTTGGTTGTTGGGTTCCGTGAGCAAATACAATTAACAGAGGCAATGTATTAAGAGAAATGCTGAATTACTAAAAGGTCACGAGTGTAATTTGTTTTCATCTGCATGACAATACACCATAAAACCTGAGAACGTTTTTCCAACGTTTCAGAAATGTTCTTGTCTGATTGGAAAAAATTGTTGAAACACAAAACACACTAATCTGAATTGTTTGGTTTCAGAAAGCATAACTGTATACAGTTTTGATTTTTTTTTTTGCTCTGTTCAGACTGCAAGTTAAAATGACTTATTTGACCATAGTGTTAGCCTTATACAATAAAGGTCTTATTCTTATTTTGGCTAAACTATGATATATCTAACAGATACACACATCCTAGCAAGTGCAGCATCCATGTTTACTTCCATTAACACTATGTGTGACGTCACATCCACCTCTGTGCATTCAGGGTATTTCAGGGCTGTCTACGGTTAACTCCGAAGTGTGATGGAGGTCACATTTAAATGAAAATGTCAATAACGGAGCGAGTTAATGGAGGAAAATATGTCAGCTAAAAGTCTCATTTTAAATGTGCATTGCAAAATCTTTTTTTTTGTGTGTGTGTGTGTGTGTGTGTATGTGTTTTGTTGTACTGTTGTTTCTTTTTTTTTGGTGTGTGTGTGTTGAATATGGACCACCCTGTGGGTGTGTCTGGAATAAAGATTGATTCAAATTTAAAAAACTAAATACTAATATGTTCACTTCCGCCCTAACTAGAATTTGGGTGTGACTTCTAGCTTGGCAGACAGCTAACAGGCTCTTCATTAAACACCTAACAGGCGGTAGATGAGTTCAGGTGTTTATAAGAGGCACTGTGAAACTAAAATATAAAAATACAAATTGTCATATTAATAAAAATGAATGGGTGTGATTCCTTTTTACATTTACGCTGGTATTTTGACATAAGTTTCCGCAAAAAACACAAAACACAGCAACACACAAGTGTTTTACACTTAACAGCATATATAACTAGCGAATAGAATGATGCTAACTTAACATTGAAAACCCTTTAGACACGCTAACTCGATTGGCATCGTTGCCATTTTTAAAACGTTTCATGCAAACATATTCTTTCTTGTGATTAATTCTCATCACCAACATCAAATAAATCTTCACTTATTGCTTACAGACATATCTTCTTCAGGGTTGTGCAAGAAAAAATTTAAAAGGTTTAGAGAAATGCTCAGCTCTGCTGTAAGGCTGTTGTGATGCAGGAAACTACGGTAAGTCTGAAAGGACAAACAGTGCTGCGCAGCAATTACTCTAACAGCTTTCTTAAAGGGCAGCACATATTCTTTCCCCAAAATCATGTTATAGTTGCTTGATGTGTAGGATAAGCAGATCCTATTCACCTCAGTTGCTTCTATACTTCTGTTTCTGCTGCTCAGTGAGAGGGATTCGGGCTCTAATCCTCAGGGCATGCATGTAGGTTAACGCGATGCGTTACTCCGCCGCCATCAGAGCATCATGGAGATCATAGAGATCATCATTGACGACTGTAAATGGGTAACAATAGACCGATCCCCGGCTGCAGAAGTTAGCTCTAGGGACATACAATGTCACCCCTCTGGCAAGGAAGGAGCCTGAGTTGGTGCATGAGGTTGAGCAGTTCCGACTAGATAGAGTTGGACTCACCTCAACGCACGACTTGGGCTCTGAAACCAGTGTCCTCGACAGGGGCTGGACCTTCTTCCACTCTGGAATTGCTCACGGCAGGTGCTGAGCAGGTGTGGGCATACTGCTTGCCCCCCAGCTTGGTGCATGTGTGTTCGGGTTTACCCCGGTTGACGAGAGGGTAGCCTTCCTCCGCCTTCGGGTTGGGAGACGGGTCCTGACTCTTGTTTGTGCTTATGCACTGAACGGTAGTTTGGATTACCCAGCCTTTTTGGGGGCCCTGGAGGGAGTGTTGGAGAGCGCTCCTCTCAGGGACTCCCTCGTCCTGTCGGGTGACTTCAATGCTCAAGTAGACAATGTCAGTGAGTCCTGGATGGGCGTGAGGAACGCCCCCCCTGATCTGAATCCGAGTGGTGTGTTGTTGTTGGACTTCTGTCCTCGTCATGAATTGTCCATAACGAACACCTTGTTCAGTCATAAGAGTGTCCATATGTACACCTGGCACCAGGACACTCTTGGCCGCAGTTCCAAAGTTGATTGTCTTTGTCTTTGTCTTTGTCTTTGCCGCATGTCCTGGACATTGGGGTGAAGAGAGGGGCAGAGCTGTCAAATGATAACCACCTGTTGGTGAGTTAGCTCCGATGGTGGGGGAGGATGCCGGCCAGGCCTGGCAGACCCAAATGTGTAGTGAGGGTCTGCTGGGAACGTCTGGCAGAAAGAGCTTCAATTCCCACCTCTGGCAGAGTTTCAACCATGTCCCAAGTGAAGCGACGGACATTGAGTTCGAGTGGGCTGTGTTCCCCGCTTACATTGTTGAGGTAGCCAACCGGAGCTGTTGCTGTAAAGTCATCGATGCCTGTCGAGGTGACAATCCCTGAACTCATTGTTAGACATCAGCAGTGTGGGATGCCCTAAGCTGGAGAAGGATTTTTATCAGGCCTTCCTAGCCTGTGGGACTCCTGAGGCAGCAGACGGGTATTGGCATGCTAAGCGGCGCGTGGCTTCAGCGAAAACCCGGGCATGGGAGGAGTTTGGTGAGTTTTGGAAACATGGCTTTGTGGAGGCTTTGAGAAGGTTCTGATCCACCATCCAGGGGAACCAGTGCTCCGTCAACACTGTGTACAGTGGAGATGTGAGGCTGCCGACCTTGACTCGGGATGTTCTGGGTTGGTGGAAGGAATACTTTGAAGGCCTCCTCAAAACCACCAACACACCTCCAGAAGAACGAGCAGAGTTGGGGAACCCAGTGACAGACTCTCCTATCTCTGTGGCCGTGGAACAGGGAACCGGCTCTATACTTTCTCCTGGGTCTTGTAGGGGACATGGTGTTCACCAAACCAGTCTTTGTGTGTTTTGTGGACTTGGAGAAAGCATTTGACCGTGTCCCCCAAGAACTCCAGTGCGGGGTGCTCCGGACCCTCTTCTACGAGCGGTCTGGTCCCTGTACGACCGGTGCCAGAGCTTGGTCCACATTTCCGGTCATAAGTCGGATTCGGTTCCAGTGAGTATTTGACTCACGAATTCTGTTCAAAACACGAGTGAGGCAAGGATGGAGCGGGAGGTTGATAGACGGATCCGTGCGGTGTCTGCAGTGATGTGGACTCTGCACCGGTCCATCATGGTGAAGATGGAGCCTTGTTTAGATGCAGTGTGGGTTTGGGTGGATTTTGAGGCACCTTCGGAGGCTAGAATTGGGACAGCAGTTGTTGCGTCGCTGTGACATATGCAGCCGACTAATCTGCGCTTCATAGTGCTCAGACACTAAATTTGGGACACACTACTACTCTGCTTCCTGCACTTGAAGCTAACTAAAACCCAAGTTTTTAGACATACCAAACCAAAAAGACAAACTTTCCAAAAAGGGGTTTGTATCAAGATTCAATTGAACATTCATGTCTAACTGGGTGAACCAGACTCTCAGAGCAAATGACCTAGGGGGGCATGAAGAATGTGGGTGATGTGAATGCACCCTAAGTCTCCAAATTCATCAGTAACCCTCCAGTGTTCCCGACAGTATAATTAACATTCTTAGTATTGCACAATCCAGATCCCACCGGGTATGCTGACCTGACAGTAACCACAACTTTAGGACCATCGGTCTTGAAAGGTTAAATTATGACATTACCTTCTTAACCTTACATAACTTCTGCTATTCAACCTGGTTAGTACAGAGACGTTTTCACCATGCAAGATTTTAACCATTTCCATTTAATACTTACTTCATCTAGATTTCCAAAGAGTCCCTGCAGAAGGGAAGAACCTCATATTCCTCAAAATTTGCTCACCTCTCTTTATAAACATGCAGAAAGCTCACAGTTTTTGCCACCAGCCAATTTGGCTTTCTGACTGAAAATGGCTTTCAGTGTTGTCAAAAATCTCTCTTGTTTTAACACATCAGGCTGAGGACGTGGAGGTGTGAACTACCTGGCTGAAGTTCCCATAAGAGTATCATACAGTCTTTGTGGACAACACTGGCAGCCAGAGACAGAATAAAATTGGATTTCAAATTCAGCCTGGAACGTATGCAAGTCTTTACAGCAATAGCCAGCCAGAGGAAGTGGTTACATCATACCAATGTGTGTTTGTTCCTGTGTGCAGGCAGATGTGGAAGAATATGAAATAGAGTAGGTGTGAATGTGTAGGAGTCTGTATGCATTTACCAATATGTTTGAATATGATGAAACCTGAAATTCATTTATTTTTGACATAGAGAGAGCCATTTATTTAAACTGACTCAACCTATCTTTTTTCTATGTCTTGCAGGGATACCATCTAAGCCCAGCGTTTGTCTTCCTGGAGAACACATACACACATATGCACGCATACAGACACAACACATATACTGTATATTCACAAATTAAAATAGACGACAGACGCTTGCCAAGCATTCTTTTATGCTGCCTCAGTGCATTGTATTTCTTTTGAAGAAGTCCCATGGAAAGTGAGTGTTTTGAGAGCAGATGTACCAGCTCCAATTGCCAACTTGACCAGCGAGCTCAATGCCACATGGGCCTCCAGCTCTGGAACCATTTCAAACAGCTACCATCCTCATTTATTTATTTCACTTCCACCAAGTTGGGGGGGGGGGGGTTACATGTTAGGACTTTTATCTGTGTATATTGCGTCCTTTGCCCAGCTGATGGGATGACACTTAACACTATCTAGGCTGCAGAGCCAGAAATAGCCTCAGCATAGAGCTACTTGTGGTATGTATTTATTTTTCTTTGTCAGTGCAATGTGCATGCATTTCCAGAAAACTGAGAGATTTTGCATGTGTGTTTGAAGTGACACATAGCCGTCCATGATAATTACAACATACTTGATGGAAAGAGTGTACTCTGTGTCTTGACTAGATCCATTGTGACTGACTGACTTGCAGGAATGTTCTCAATGCCAGCTCTTCCCACTTTTCTTTTCTTTTTTTTTCTTTTTTTCCCCCCACAACACTTTATGTTTTGGTTCATTGGCTTAATTTCCCTCTGCTGATGGAGTACAGATGATGTGAAGAGAAATCTTCAAAGGGTTGCACAGATACTGTGGCTTGGTAGAACACTCATTCCCACATGCAAATGCAAATGGAGAAATGTGCACAAGTATGAGGAAAAAGAAAGTATCAACAGTAAAACATGCACACATGCCACTCACTTTCACTTCATGCTTTGAGATTGTCATGATGGCTGGATTATATGACCCAGATTTCCTATACACAGAAATAAACTTAAGCCCCTATCAGACACGCACTCCTTTCCAGGATTTTGAAAGCAACTGATAGTGTGCTTCATGTCTGAACAAACAAACAGGTGCATTTTGTAAAAGAAAGAAAAGAAAATACGGGTAAACTTACCTGGTATTACTAACATAGCAGTAAGAGACAAGCAGGAGCAATAAGGGATGGATTAATTTGGAACGGTAAATGATCTGCTTTTAAAGGGGAATAGCTGAGATCATGCCAACATAAATAAACAACAGCTCTGCCAAAACGTTTTGGTACTCCATCATTTTCACTATTTATCATGCACACCTCCGAACATACCAGTGGGTGATTGCTTACTGTTTTCATTTTAATATTTTAGCCTTTTCTCTCTGACAGTGAAAAGAGAAGAGGATGAGGGACACAAGCTGACTTGGGTGTAAAAGAAATCAGTCTTATTCAAATGATTCAGTTTAACTTAATTAAGCCGAGGGAACAGTCTTTTAGTATATGTGTTTTAGTGTGGATGTGTCAGCAGTTTGCACTCAGACCAAACATATACTTGCTAATTGCAGGTATGTATGTTTGCTTATGAGAATATTTGCGAGGGGATGCAAGGCCACTGGGTAAACAGAGGTTAAAATGACGGAAAGTTTCAAAGATGAGACAGCATGCCTTTTTTTAGGGGCTTTTAATATCATGCATAATACGGTCATTGTGTTTTTCTGCTGTTTTCTTCTCTAATTGTTTTTTTTTCTCTCTTAAAAAAAGCTAATGCTTACTTCCTCTGTTACCATCATGTAAATGTTTTTTGTTTGCATCCTAGAAATTTGGTAACTGTGTCGTGTCTGCGTTCTGCAATCTGCCCCCTAGTGGAAATCCTCCAGTAACATGTATAATGCATAAACAAGTATCCTGACAATGGGGTGGTTGCTTGTTGGTCCCAGAGATGTCAGTACTGCTGGCTGGCCGCTAAAAGCAACATGAGGTCCAGTTTCTCACCTAAGCACCCCAACGACATACAGGGTTGTGACAGAAAGAAAGAAAGAAAGAAAGAAAGAAAGAAAGAAAGAAAGAAAGAAAGAAAGAAAGAAAGAAAGAAAGAAAGAAAGAAAGAAAGAAAGAGAAAAGAAAGAAAGAAAGAAAGAAAGTCTCACATTGCTGTCATCTCACGCACTGAAACCATCATTTTCCAGAGATGATTTGCGTCTTTACAAGCAAATGCTTTTGTTTTTGTTGTTTCTCGTTATACCAATTTTTATTGAAATGAAAGGATTCCAGCTCTGGTTGCCAATTATTTCATGAGATGATAGTCACTGTTTATGGTTTTCATAAAAAAAAAGCAGCAAATATAGAAAATTAAATCTATCATCATCAATTAAAGAAAATACTAAGACATCTTCATTTATAATCCACTTCTGTGGATTTGCATATGATTATGCACTGTTTATAATTAAGTGGAGACGGAACATGTTAAAGCCATGTGATGTCTATAAATACACGGGTGTGTTTACTTCCTTGTGTCATCCATCATCCACAAGGATCTTCTCATTAAAGGTGTCTCTTATGAACAGAAGCGGCTTTCAAAATGATAAATCTCAGCAAAGCACCAGAAAAGGTCTCATCTCGTCATTGTGTGTTTTCAGGGACTGTTTTATTTTTGCCTGTGATGAAAATCCAGGCACAAAGATTCACACATTTTTATAAAAAGTACATTTTGAGCAGTTTTCAAAGTTCAGTTTACATGAGTTGGCCATGTTTACAGTACATAACATGCACTGTCATTTAATTTTTCCTTTCCAAATGGAGTAAGTGTCTGTAATTACTTGTATTTTGTATGAAGTCTCTGCTTGATGAACCAGCATGGTACAGCTCAGTCCAACTCTGCTGACCCATTCATCTAATAATGCATGAGGAAATTAAAGACAATATGCAAGGCTAAAAGACTGAAATATAATGATAAATTTACAAAACCTTTATGAACTTGCTGCAAACCAGCACTGGAAGAAAATCAATAATGGACATTTCTTCAAAACTATACATTCTATGCCAAGCAATAAAAATATTTGCTTCCGACATTTTCTCTGCTTGACAGTCAGAGGTGATTTAGGACAATGTAAGGATTAAGCTGCTTAAAGACTTTGTTAAGGTCGAGAAAGCTCATGCTTGATAAAAGAAAAGACTTGTTTTTATTAGATCTTTCTTTGCCTAAAAGTCTGATGTGTGAGACTGATGCTTCAGATCTTTGTCCTGTTGACAATGAAATGAAATATAACTACAGCCTTGTGGAAAATATGTATTTATCACAAGGCTTGTTGCATTTACTATTTTCTTTCATGTGTAAACGAGAATTATAAAACACAGCAGTGATAGCCTGTATGAATTCTTGTTTCCTCCATCTTTCTCCTCTCCATTCGTCAACCTCCACTCTGCCTTGGCCGAAGAGACTGAAGAGATGAGGCTATTCCTTCAAGTATTTCCCTTTGTGTCAGGCAGTTTTGAGGGAAAGCCCGCCTGCAGGGGAATTCACACTTTTACCAGACTGCTGGATGAACCCCAGCAGAGTCTCGGAGCACAGATGACCTTCCACCTTGAACGGTGACTGTGTTCCTCTGCAGAGTAAATTTCATTCAAACAGTCAAACAGGAATAAACAGTGCAGGTGTGTGCATGGATGTGCACACTCTTTCTAAATGACTGAACTTGTTTGCGTTTATCATTGAAGTGAGAGATCAACCCTCAGACCTCAGCCTAGCTGTTCAACTCCATCACACTACTGCAAGAGCCACATTTGCATGACCTCTTTTTATGCTTTTTTAGGGTTCCTGAATGTAAAATGTAGTGATCTCCTTAAAAAATCTAATACTATTATTATTATGACCACTGAGGTTGCAAACTGTCATTTCAATTGGGCTCTGCTGGTTGCTGATACAGCCCAGGTTAAACCTATTTTTGCATTTCTATGCTGTTATCTGCCTAATATAGACAATGAATGCTCAACATTTATATTTCATGTGCATATTTTGTGAATATCAGTAAGTATTTCTGTAGGTTTGTATTCCGACTGTATTGTATGACCCTGCTTAATGATCAGCTACACATAAAGAAACATTTTAATGGTTTAAATGACAGACAGCTGCTTTTGGATTTCATCAATTTAACTTCATAATTGTTCCATGAACACACTTTATTGGTTTGATTGTCTTGAGGGCCGGCTGTGTTTATTGCAACAGAAAACAATATATGCAATTTTAGATTTTTCAAGAATGACATCAGTTTTACCACAGGACAGTAATTTTTGTTTCCCATTTCATATAAATATGCAATTGCATAATGAGGAAAATAATCTCTCAAAGTAACTCCTGAAGCTCCTCTCTGAATATGAGAAGGAAATCCTTATTATAAGACTGTCAAGATCCAACCTCTGTAGCGCTTCACAGCAGGGTTATTTTGCTATCATTAATGCTACAGTTTTCATTGTTTATGAAAGACAGTCGTCCAAACAGATGCCTATATATGTGTTGTTTTTTTTTTCTATTTTTTTTTTCTATTTTTTTTGCATAGATAGCAATGTCAAGAAGATCATTAAAATTAACTGGTTTAATTTGTCATATATTTTGTCTTCAGTGATGATGTATAAGCTGTAGTTTCTGACTTTACAGATGAATATTATACTCAAAATGTGCCTCGTTTTCCACTGCCACCGACCATAGTAATGATCTGATATGAGAGGCTATGAGAGAATGCAAAAATTATGGTCTAGTGAGTGACTCATACGTTTATGTAATTCATTATCAGCATGCTTTATTCCATGAGAGGCTTACCTTCCAGTAAACTGCAACTTATGGCATTTGAGTAGTATTACACATATATAAAAATATCCACAATCAAGCATGAATTAGATAGCTCGAAATACATTTATCTGTCATATTTAAACAGCATAACATGGTGCCTTTACCCCCCCAAAAAAGCTTCTAACCCTTAGTCTCTTTTATTCATGTTTTGGAGCTGGAAACTTCATCTCCATGACAACGCCCTCTCACTCAGCTTCTAGTCTGCATCACACTATAAAGTAAGCAGGAAAAAATAAAACAATCAGGGGGCTAAGAAAGTGAATTTCATCAACTTCCTGTTCAGTTTGGATATAAATGTACTTCCAGACCTGTTTTAGTCTGGGTCACTGTAGCCAATCACAAAAGGGTAGAGTGCCATCTATTGGTGCATAACCTGAATCCTCTCTCCTCTCCATACCTTTTCCCTAGCTCTATCTCCCTCACCCCCGCAGACACAGCAGCACACAACTCCTACACACTGACTCACCATATGTTTTTACACATGCATGGAGAATATCCGTTTGAACAACACACACTCTAACAGGCTCACAAAAATCAACATGGAGAAGAGTCTTGGCATGTTTGTATGTGGGGGTGCACAAAGATACGAACACACGCACAAACGTGTGCTCGAGCATGGAACACATTTTCAAACAAATACTATAAATTGAGAAAAACAACTCAGCAGCAACTGTGAACAAATTATGATCACACATTATTTCGAATGAGCTGGGCAATCAAAGCTTTACAATAGGTACCTATCAAACAAAGCATCAAGAATACCTAAATCCATCTTCTGTGCAGTTGTACAACATTTTATTTTTAGGTTTTTAAATCTTGGAGACTAGAATCATTTTATGTGAGTAACCATGTTTTTGATAAATTTATCTTCATGAATGAAACTTTAAATCCTTGTATTTATATAAAGAAACATAAAACAAGCCTCTGAACATCTGTTTAAGTTTAAACGTTGTTGGGGCGTCAGGGATTGATCAGCATGAAATCGTTTCGGGGCACCACCCGCAAGGCGGGAATTGAGAAATGCTGAACAATGCCTCAGTCTCAAGAGTTGGCTGGGCTATTGGTCTGC